>JAJTIZ010000290.1:0-29469 GCA_021365335.1 Phaeosphaeriaceae sp. PMI808
AACTACTATATTAATAACTATATAAGGCGGCCTTAAGCTAACTCTAGCTCTAGATAAATAACGTATAGAAATACCCCTCCTACTAGAGAGTCTTTATAACCTATAGATATAGGTTAGTCCCTAAAGGTAGGAAGACTATAATATCGCGCGATAGTATAGCTACTAAAGCTCTCTCCTTATTCTACTAATAAATTAGTAAAACCTACTATATAGAGTCTAAATACCTATATTAATATAGAAAGCCTATATAAAGTAGTAAGTATCTAGCTACCTAGTAGGTAGAACTATTAATATCTAGCTATCTACCTAGCGTATAGAAAGTACTCTAAATATCTTAGTAGTAATAGTAGTAGTAGTAGAGGAGGAGGTAGTAGTAGTAGATAGTATAAGAGATATCTTCTACTATACCTATTAGTACTATATAGACCTAGAAAAGAAAAAGTTACTAGGAAGTATTAATATATAGGGTATAGTAGTAGTACTATTATTACTACTATAGCTATAGCTATAGCTATAGTTATAGTTATAGTTATAATTATAGTTATAGTTATAGTTATAGTTATAGTTATAGTTATAGTACTAGTACTAGTACTAGTACTATCTATTATAAGTTAGTACTATATAAAGAAGAAGGTATCTCCCCTACTAAGAAGAGATAAGGAAGGAGTAATAATTACGTACGGAAGCGGTAGTAGTAGTAGTTAAAGGAGGAAAGAAAAGAGTATTAAACTAGAGGGGGTAACCTAAATATATACCTCTAACTTTTATATATAATATAATAATATTATAGTAATATTATATATAGTAAATAGGAAGGAACTATTAGGGTATAGGAAGCTACTAATTATATAGTATATTCTAATAGAAGGAACTAACTAGGAGACCTAAAAACCTAAGAGACCTACTATATAAATAAAATAATAATACTCTACCCTATAAGTAATTCTAGATAGACTACTATTTCTCCCTAGATTCTATATATAACTAATCCCTAGTATATAGGTATTAGGAATAATAGGCTATATAGTAGAAGATACTAATAAGTAAAGGGGAAATAAATTAGATAGAAGGAACTAAGAGGAAAGGAAAATATTTAAGGAAGGTAAGAATAAATTAATAGAAATATATAGAAAAAGATAAGTATTAGATACTAGCTATAAAGGTATAAAAAGAAAAAGTTACTAGTATCTATACGTAGTAGCTCTAGCTATTACGTACTATAGAGTATATATAGTAAGAGCTTCTAGAAAAGAGGTAACTAGATATATAGGCCTATAGCCTATATATATAGTTCCTCTATATAGATCTTAGATCGATTATACGTAGAAGGATAACCTTAAATATATATATAGATCTAAGAGTTTATACTTAACCCCTATATAATATTATACTAAGCTTACCGTATACTTTCGCGCTATAGAGGAAGCCTACGAATAAAAACTTTATATACTATAATATATTCTACTACTAAGCTTACTAAACTACTAAGCTTACTACTTTTTTCCCTACTAAAAAAGGATATTTCTTAGTATTAATATCTTAATAACTACTAGATAGAATTCTCTAGAAATTTAGGTCTAAAGCTATACTTATATAACTATTACTATTCTAGAATTTCTAGGCTCTACCTTATATAATAAAATAGTTATTAAAGAAATACTAAATTATAGGGGTCTACAATTAAGATCTCTATAACTATTAGTACTAAGATCCTAAAATTTTAGAAAAATTATACTTATATATATAAGAATATTATATTAAATTTTTAGAGAATTCTATCTAGTAGTTATTAAGATATTAATACTAAGAAATAGCCTTTTTTAGTAGGGAAAAAAGTAGTAAGCTTAGTAGTTTAGTAAGCTTAGTAGTAGAATATATTATAATATATTTTTAGATTTTACTAATTATATAGAAAATTACTACTTTATAATATTAATATATTTATTTTACTAAATATTAAGAAAGTAGACTTTAATATAACTTATATTAGTAATAATATATATATATAAATTAGAAAAAGTTTTATTATTATATAAAATAACTATTATATTAAAGATATTTTTATAGAGCTTTATATAGAAAGTTTATCTTTAAATAACTAATTAAGTATTTAGTATTAATTATAACTAATATTTATAACTTTTAACTATATATATAGATAATCTATATTAAGATTTATAGCTTCTAATTAAACTTTATTATATAGTTATTTATAAATAAGTAATAAATATAAAAATATTTTAAAGTTTAATATTTCTACTAATATTAAATAATTTTTTAAAAAAATTAAATAAGGTAATTTCTAATAATTATTTATAATATATACTAAAATTTAGAGTTAATAGAATAAGTAGTTATTAAGATAGAGAGGGGGGCTAAAGGGAAAAAATAGGTATTAAGTAGGGCTAGGTATTAGGTAGTAAGATATACTAAAAGCTAACTATAGTAGAAGAGAAGGTAATAGTTAATTATATTCTTAACTTAGATTCTTATAGTTTCTCTCCTATATATATAATTATATATAAGATAGCTAATAGACTACTCTCTTACTATAGAGGTAGTTAAGTTAGTATTTAATAGCTATATAACTTTATTAAGCGTATAGATAAAATTACTACGTGTTTTAATTAACTATATAATTACTAGAGAGTCCTATATAAGAATTTAAAGGTAATTAGTACCTAGTTTAATCTTATCTAGTATATAAAGGAGATATATAGTATTCTTAATAAAGATACCTT
Organism: Phaeosphaeriaceae sp. PMI808; assembly: GCA_021365335.1. Taxonomy (NCBI): domain Eukaryota; kingdom Fungi; phylum Ascomycota; class Dothideomycetes; order Pleosporales; family Phaeosphaeriaceae; species Phaeosphaeriaceae sp. PMI808. The sequence goes on from JAJTIZ010000290.1 coordinate 2,742, forward strand.
TAACTTTAATAAGGCTAGCTTTATAATAGGTAGGATTATACTATATCTTATTATAACTAGATTAGAAAGGAGAGATAGGCTAAAGGCTATTTAGTCTAGTAACTATAAATAGGTATTAGTTATCTAAGGAATTAATACTACTAGTTAGATAATCTCTTCTTTTCTTATCTATATAGGATAGTATTATCTATCTACTTAGTATAAAGAGGATATCCTATATAACTAGATTATCTTAATTAGTAATAATAGCTAAATAAATAATTAGGTTAGTATTAACTAGCTAAAGTACTTTATTACTTATATAAAGTATAAGAAGGTTAGTATATATTAACTACTTATCTTTAATAGTTATAAGAGCTTTATAAGGATAATAATATCTTTACTCTCTACCTACTACCTTACTTATCTTACCTACTTTAACTATTTAATATTAGCTACTTTAGACCTCTAAAGAAGGTATATAATTATTAAATTAACTACTTAATTTAGTACTATATTAACTATATTACTAAGCTTAAATTCCTACTCTACTTTAAAGTAGCTATTAAGTAAGTATTTAGTCTAACTAATATCTACTTAGCCTTTTAAGAAGTAGGACTTATCCTACTTTAGCCTAATACTATCTTATTAAAACTTAATATATAGCTATATATACCTATACTACCTACTCTACTAGAGCTTACCTCTTAGGTAGCTAGGATACTAAGTAATATATATAAGCTTAAGGCTTAATTAATATTAATTTATAATTATATATGTTATTATAAGAGCTTATTACCTATATTAATTATTAAGGTAATAAATTAGCTTAAAAAGGGCGCTAAGGTAATAATACTATATATAAAGCTAATACGTAATTAGGTTAGTAATCTTAAGGTAGCTAATAAGGTAGTAACTAAACGTTGCTAATGAAAAAAAAAGCGACTATAATAAGGAGGGACGTTAACTTAAGGGCAAGGAGAGGATCTACTTACTTAACGAGAGGCTAAGTAGTAGGTAAAGCTTGCGTAGCGTTAGGAGAGCGCGCGATCAGGTATTAACCGCCAGGCTTTGGCGCGCTGCACTAAGTGTAGGGAGACTGGACATAACTTACGAACGTGCAAAAAGGAAGCTCTAAGTACTACTTGATTTAATACATCAAAATTGCAATATAACCTAGTCACGTTGTTGAGTTGTACGCTCAAAGAGGTGCGCAAAGTTGGTGGGGCGCGCGCCTCGATTGTAAACGCGCCTCGATTGTAACCTACGTTAATCGGTGTTGAAGTTGAGGTGGAAAAAATCGCTAAGCGAAAAAAGTGGGCATTAGGTGGGGGTGGGCACTAGCTGGTAAACCACACTACGCAGAGCATTCTATTATCTACGCTGACATGGCGAAACCTCGGAAGCAGTATAAATATACCTGAATCCACTCGATAATATATCACTTTAAACAACTATCAAAATAGCCTTTATGCGCGAGATATAGACATCAGTCTGTCAGATCAAATATAGGCTTTAGACTAACCTGACTGGCTAACCACCAAGCCTGATTTGACTGACTTGATGTGATTCTTGGTAGTCAGTCAGTCGAAGGCCTCCGATTGATCCCATGTATGACCTTTATCCACAACCTCGCCCTTGATCCACCACCTCCTCATACCTCTCAGCGCAATTGCAACGAAGCCTTTGCCTTGAAATCTCTCGAGCTGAACCCCATCTGCACCTCAAATTGACCAGTCGGTATCAGCCAACGCTGAGAGACAACATCCCAATAACTCAGATCCCTTCGCTTCAGCAAGAACTCCACTGTGCGCTCCTCGTTCGGCTTCAAGAACACCTTCTCAAAACCACGGAGAGCACGTACAACTTTTCCAACAGGTACAGAATCTGGCAATCCCAAATAGAGCTGAACTACAGTGGCACCAGAGACGCGACCAGTGTTCCTGAGTGTGCCAACGACTCGGACGATATCTGTCCACAATTCGGGGTTTCCTCCCTGTTTGATAGCAAGTTTTGGATTCGCTGCCGCGGATGGGTTTTTGACGAGGGTAGTGAGCTTGATGTCGCTAGAAAGCTTGAAAGTTGTGTAACTGAGACCAAAGCCGAATTCATAGAGAGGCTCGATCTTGTTGGCATCGAAGTGTCGATAGTCGATCATTTGGCCCTCGGTGAAGTTAGACTGCCATCCAGTCGGTGTGGAGACCTCAGTGAGGTTGACTATTGGAATGTCGTAGTCCGACTCTTTTTTTGGGATTGTGTAGGGGAGCTTGCCAGATGGGTTGAAATCTCCCCACAGGATATCGACAATGGAGTTCCCTGTTTGTTCTCCTGGTAGATGGGCAGCGATGATGGCGGTAACATTTGGGTTGGTGGCCCAAGGCATGGTGTTGATACCTGCTGAATGGGTTATAACTACGGTATTTGGACATCTTAATGCAACGTTCTTGACGACTAGAGTGGAGTTCCAGTCTGCTTCCCACTGCAGACGATCATAACCTTCGCTAGCGTATGTCTTCAAGAATACAAAACAAATATCTGGGTTGGGGTAGATACTGTTGAAGTCGTTTCTTGCAAGGACATTATTGTCAAGAATATATTGTACCCTGGCTCCTGACCGTTGTGCGCGAGCTTTGATTGCGTCTAATGGAGAAACTAGAGAGAAACTATGTTAGCAAAACTCTTCGAAGCTTTTAAAGGATCATTAATGTCTCAAAAAGGAAAGAGGCGAGAAGCTTGAAAGTCATAACACCCAATTCGATAGGAACCAGGACCTAGACTATACATACCAATATATGTATGTCGGCCAGTGCCAGATCCGCCTCCAACATCAAGCGTGCCGATCTCAGGACTAGTCGCCGCTAGCTCACCGGGGAACGTCAATCCTGCTGTCAGATCCGCTGCATCATTACCAAACACCCCAATATTCTTGACTTTCTTTGGGTCAATGGGCAGAATGCCCCTCACATTCTTGAGAAGAACGCTACCTGCAGATCCTAAGAGCCGGATGGTTTTTGCATGGTTTCTCCGCACATCTCGAGCAATTGGCTGTTGCCCCATTTCCACTCCGTACATGTTGGCAAGCACCCCCAAAGTCGCAGGATCTTGAGTTGGATAGTCTTTGTCCTGGCCCAGTAGGAAGTACGGCATCATGATCCGGCGTACCATATCGTCGACTCGGGCGAGGGGCAAAGATCCATTGTTCACAGCTAGAGTAATATTGCCCCCAAAGTAAGACGTACCATCTGCGATAGAGGCGAAGTCCACTGATCCAGGCATGTTCAAGTCCAATCCCCCCGTAGCCGAAGCAACACCGGCATGAACAGCAAAGTAATCCGAACTAACATACCCTTTGAAACCAAGCTCCCCCTTCAAAAGACCGTTAAGCGCGGCGTCGTTTTGGCAAGCATACGTTTGGTTGACGCGATTGTATGCGCACATGACGGATACGGTTCCAGCTTTGACGGCGTCGGCGAACGGCCAGAGATAAAGCTCATGCATAGTGCGATCATCAACATTAAAGGACATGGCCTCGATTTCGGTCCCGTTGGGTAAGAAGGTGTTGCTCCTTTGGGTTTCTTGCTCGTTGACGATGAAATGTTTGGACACTGATTGCACGCCAGCATCTTGGATGCCGCGAACTGTGCGATCCATGGCCACACCTGTCAAATAAGGATCGGGAGAGAAGCCTTCCCAGTTGCGACCACCAAGAGGGTGACGGCCCAACGGTCCAGCTGAAGGACTTTGTGAATCATTAGCTAGAATTCCCTACAGTTCAATTCCTTTTCCCACTTACCCCAAAAGCACATGCACACCTTTATCTCTAAACTCATTAGCGAGAGAATTCCCTCTCGCATAGATGAGATCCCTATCCCAACTCGCAGCAGCAGTCAAGCCAGCAGGGAAAATACTGATCAAATCCGCACGATTGAGCAGTGTTCGAAATGGATGGAGGAGGATCCTCCACCTCCATATCCATAAATCCATGGAGGTTTGGATGGATTGCCAAGCTCATTGGGTCCACCCCTATGACACGTCCAATGTTTACAATCTACATAATGAAAACCTTAAATAAACGGTGAATATCAAGTAAAGAGCTAAGGTCACGTGAACCCGTTTGGTTAAGCTAGATATGATAGATTTTGAATGGCTATCTAATTGCTAACCTGGCTGCTATTGTCGGAGTAGAGAGACTCTTTAAAGAGGACTATCTCATCGCGAGGATCCAGCTCTAGTTGAAATGGAAGATCGTCACCGCTGTTATTAAAGATATTGGCCATCTGACTGCCACGAAGCTCCTGAGCGTGCTCTCCTATCTCTACTAACCCATTTCTCCCCCAGTTAGCGAGGCAAATAGAGGCTTCTACTGAGTCCTCTCTTAGGCGAGCTCTACGCGGGGAGATCATGTTGCCGGCCAAGCTGAAGATCCTCTCTGCCTCACTGCTCATGGCTGGGATAGAGAGGATATCAATCGCCATCCGCGAGAGGCGCGGGTACTGAGCTTTGACGGAAGGCCTCATCCAGAATTCAAAGGGCGCTAAGGTAGAGTTGTGCTCGAGGCGATCAGCAAGATAGCTATCGAGCTCACTCTCAATCATAGGTGCAAGGGAGATCTTTCGAGTCTCCTCAAGAGCTTCATCAATTTGACGAAACTTTGGCTTCTTGCGTCGTCGTCGGTTGCCGGATATCTCTGAGAGAGCCTCCTGGGATGAGATTAATGGCCCAGAGATTAGTAGTTCCTCATACTCCTTTTGGTATAGCTCTTTGACAAGAGCAACACCGCTCTGAGCGTCTTCAAGGCCCCATTCTCGCTCCAAATATTGCCGCTTAAGGCGAGGATTAAGGAGGATTGCTGCTGTGTAGGCGGGCGTGCGGTCGGTGATTCTATAGTAGTAACTTGCTTTCTGCCAAGCCTGCTCAATCGCCACCCAGACTGGCCGATCAGGGGGATATTCAGCGTAATGGAGCTTCAGTTTCTCGAGATTCTCAAGGAGGATCTTCAGGACAGGTACAACGTCTGCAAATCCACTTGCAGAGGCCTCGTTTGGCCTGCTTTCAAGCTTCTTAGTTCCATCTTTAAAGGGCTCGAGTAGCTCTGCAATCTCTGCAATAATCGCCCAGTCGTCAGGCTTCATACGATTCTGGAGAATGATCCTCGTCACTGAGTCCTCAGGCCGCTCAGAGAGGGGTTTTTCGACCCGCTCTTTTACCAGATATTTAAGACGGAGTGTCTCAAGGTCTAGGAAGTGCTCAATTGCTCTACGGAGCCTTAGGGCGCGTACTATCATGTCGTAGGTTGAATTCCATCGAGTCGAGTTATTCATAATAAGGCTAAGAATCTGAGAATCGCTAGAAGCATTTAGGTGATTCTCTTCCCATATAGTCTTTTGGGCGTTATTGAACCGTTGAAGTCGTCCTGGAGACCTTCGAATCCATCGAATAATAGTCGCGAGATGGCCAATTGGGCCCTTCTTTCGCCATGCAGCAACCTCATCTTTTAGGTTATTAATATTGGCGACAACGTTCTCAAACATCTCGTAGTCCGCTCCCCATAAGACCTCTTTAGCGATAATATTAATTATATGGCCAGAACAACGGAGGCGGCGCCAGCGAGGATTCAAGCAGAGCTCCTTGCAAATAAGCTCTACTGCCTTATCGTTATTTATGGCGTTATCTAGTACAAAGTAACCAATCCTCTCTCGAATCCCATAGTCGTTGATAACTCTTAGAACGTCGGCGCAGAGCTCTTTTCCACCATGAGTATCAGCTAACTCTGTAAGAGCTAAAAGAGCTGATTGGCACTTGCCATCTTTGTCAACCCAGTGAGCAACAACACCATTAAGAGCCTTTATCCTTCGGGAAGTCCAGACGTCAAAGGACAGGTGGATTTGACTGCAAGAGCTTATAAGAAGCTTCCTAATATCTACCTTATGCTGTTTAAACTCTTGCATAACCCACCTCTGGACTGTGCGATCAGTTGGCAATCTTGATCGATTTGAAAAGGGCGTTAGGCGAGAGAGTAGTGTTCGAAAATAGGGGCTCTGAAGCTTATAGAAGGGGATATTGTCGAAAACTACCCATCTTAGGAGGTCCTTGTTGGAGATATCTTGATTGAATAACTGGGTGAGCTCGTTCAGGATCCGGCGCTGCACGGGGTCGTTTCTATCTAGCCTATCCAGGAGAGTTTCGTCGTCAAATTGGGCGTCGTGAGGAAGGTCTTTCTCTATCTCAAAGGTCGTATGATGGAGGTTTCTAAAGTGATCTCGGGCACTGCAGCGGCCTTTAGTGATATTAAGCTTGCAGGTTGACCTCCGGCCAATCGTATAACACGTATGGCATAAGAAATAGGTTAGAATAGCCCTCCGGCCATTGCCTTGATCCACTCGAGCCTCGAGAGGCACTCCATACTTCCACCACCATGCGCGAGTCTTGATAGCCTTTGATGGCAGAGTGAGGCCGTCAAGCGCCGGATCATCAAAATCCACCCAAGAGTAGTCGAAAGGCGATTGAAAAACAGGTCTACTATCCTTATTGGTGCGCTGCAGCTTAGTAGGGACTAGGACGTTCTCAGACTCCAGCTCTGTGAGTGATTTTTCATCCGAGGTCAAGTCAGCTCCACCAGATGGCGGTTGTGTAGAGGGCGAAGGAGCGTCAAGGGATGATCGAGTTCGCTTTCTTGACTGGCTAGCAGCCTGATAAGACGATTGCGACCCCTCCGGCGGCATTTGATTAGGTACTGGGCGAAATAGAGGTCAGCGAGTGAGGGAATGGAGAGAATCGCTGATGAGATGGATGAGACAACGTGAGAATCACCGCTGAGCACAGGTCAACTATCCACTTTACTGCGGCGACTGCAGCTTCAGTATTCCCGAAAAGGATAGCTGAAACGTCTCTCATACGCCAAGAGGTCCTTCCAAACCTCCATGGCTCTCTGGAAATGGATGGAGGTCCATGGAGGTGGATTTACCTCCATCCATTTCGAACACTGCGATTGAGTGCAGTTGGACCATCCATAGAACAAAGACCGTTGAAGCCAAGGTCAGGAAATGCTTCCAGAGTTCCGATACACCCACCACTGGCTGAGCCATTGCCAGTTACCATTTTGGCTTTCTGCTCCAGCGTGAGTTTGGCGATGAAGTTGTTTGCTTTCTGGGTGGCTGCGAGGAGTGCTTTGTCTATAGGCAAACAAGCGTTAGTTGTGGATGCATTGATCAAAATTTCTAAGGACAGGAAGGTATACCTGAAGTGTAATCGGGAGGAGTGGTTGATCGACCGAAGATTCCATCCTCGCAAGTCGCTACGCTCAAAAGTTGAGCGGCGATAAGGAGGGCCGGTAGGGCTGGAAGTATATACATGACTTGAAACCGATACGAGTTTCCACGATGAAAGAGGAAGTTTGACGACGGCGTTATGAGTACTTCCTAGCTCAACATCCGGGGATTTGGTCCTACTTATACTTGCAAAGCCGATCCCTCATCTTGTAATTCCCAACACTTTTTACCTCATCTTTTCACTATACCATGAGGTCGAATTCGAAGTCTGGAGCCGAAGTAGGACCGTTTACAAGGCTAATGGAAGTTGCTAGTTCCTGCTTTCTGCTTAAACGCGAGTAATGGCCTTGCTAGATTATGTTTACTTTCTCCACATTGACCGGCTCGCTGTATCTATTTCCTAGTACCGCCGCGTTCTTGGCTTTCCGGGGTCAAGGTAGTTACTGGCCACTTTACCTCGACTTATAGAGGAAAACTAACTTTCTGTCGAAGACGGCTTTCTCGAAGGCAGTCGAAGGCGTTCTCGGTTTCGGGCTTGTGCAACTAGGTCAAACATGATATCGAAAATTGTTTGAGTCGAAGAGGGTGACATAACCAGAAAGATCTCCGAGGAATATTTATTGCTGCTAATGTTAATGATGAACGCGGGCTAGGTGAGAACATCTTTATGATTCGCTTCGTTCAGTAATACACTCAGAAGTTGCATCGGTTTTACGCCTGCGGTGACCTTACCCCCGGCACCACCGCAGGAAGGTTCATAGGAGGTTAAACGAATACGCAGGCGAGAACCGTATACCATCCCTGAACGGGTCATAAGTACGAACGCCAAGACTTTAAGCACCTTGCCGGCTGCGACTGGTTCGTACTTCATATACGAAGGAGCTCGTATTAATTGCGTCAACGCTCGCGCCAGCCCTACCGTGTCCGTGCAAGAATGCGCGCACGCACCTGCCCACCACCAAATCAGTATGGGAGCAAGGTGAATAACAACATAACGCGGACATATATACGGCTGATATTTATAAGGCTATCTGATTATATATAGATGGAGCTATCTCTATAGCTGCTATATTAGCGCGGTTTCAACTACCTCTATTCTGGATGTTATTCATACTACTATAATTGTTACGGGCATGCCCGCAACAGGAATACCTAAGTCACCTGACTTACCTCCCATAGACCCAGATAGTGACCCCGAGGGATACTACCCCGAAATGTGCTCAGACTATGGGTGGCCCGAGGAGGCCGACCACAATATGGACACGTGACCGGATTAGTGGATTAGCGATGCTTGGCCATCACTAACCCACTAATCCACGATCTGTGGATTAGCGATGCTTGGACATCACTAACCCACTAATCCGCCAAGAGCACTCAAGTATATAGGCGCACCTTTGCGCATAGATAGAAGCCTCGTAGTCAAGATCAATAACTTCCTTACTCATTGCTTTCCACAGCACTGCAACCTTTGTGAAGCTACTTGCCTACGACCCAAACCACTGACAACACCTCCCTACATACTTGCGCACGTTCCCTTCAACTTTAGCCCCAGCATCCACTCTACTCCTAGTAAGTAGTGCCCGCTACAATAATGTTACGGCTATGACTCTCACAAGGTCACCAGACCTTGACCCCATAGACCCTAACAGCGAACCAGAAGAGGAATACTACGATGAATACTTGGGCGGCGGATTGTATGATGATGCGGATCACAATCTAGACACGTGACCACTTGGCGGGTTAGCGGGTTAGTGACCACCAGTAATGGCAACAATCAGGTCAGTCAGTCTGGGGAGTCGTACCTGGCCTAACTGAGAGGGATAAGTTCCTGAGACTTACCTGATTGGCCTGGTGGGCGTTGGGGGCCCAAGTTGACCTGGTGATTGACCTGATTGGTGTTTTTATGTATAAAAGGAGTAGATTTTTAGCTATTATAGTCGTTGTCCTACTCCCCTAATTGATACCTCTCCTCTAAGACCTGCTTAGGGAGATCCGTACTGTCGGTAAGAGTACGGTTAAGGTCTATAAACCCAGCCTTTACCTAAGACCTTACATACTGGGTTATAGAGACTAATTGGGGGCTCTGTTTACGTCTCTTAGGCTCTATTATATTACCCGTCTTAGAGAACACCCTCTTATAGTAGGAAGATGACGCTGGGATAGACAGAACGTTAATTGCGAGCTTTAACAAGTGGGGATAATCCTCCTTAAGGCCTAGCTAGTACGCAATAGGATCTAGGGTATGAGGGTGATTAATTGGGAAGTGAGGCTCCTTTAAGTACTAACGGTCGTACTTATCCTCCTTTTGACTAGTAGTTGGAGCTAAATCAATTCTTATTAGCCTTATAAGACTCTCTGTAAAGGCGTTAATATTGCTAATCTTAGCTTTCTTATGTAGAGGAGAGTTAATAAGGCTATTATCCTTAGGTTTATACGTCTCCTAGAGCTATTAGAATTGAGCTTTACCTTTAAGGAGCTAGTCTAGGTTTTTAAGTCCCTAAGCGTTTTTAAAATAGTGCTTATAATAAGGATGGAGAGACGTCGCTACGAAATACGTAGGTAAGTTATTAAGCTTTAAGTAATACTTTGAAAGCTTCTTATAGGCTGACTTAATATTAATTATTAAGTAGTCCTTAGGAGCGTCGTCTTCGTCGAAATTAACACCCTCCTATTATAAAGCAAGAGCCTTAAAATAGCTAAGGAGGTACTTAAACGTTGGGTAGACCTTATAGATAGCCCTAAAACGTCTAGAGAAGCTACGGCCTTTAAGTCTCTTAGTAGCCTCCTTTAAGGGCTATAAGACTTAGATGTACTAGGTAACTACTTGCTAGTTATTAGACGTTAGTCCTGAAGACCTTATCTACTCAGGAACCTTAGGTAACGTCTCTCTCTAACGTGCTCGCTATGTTGCGTCATTAGAGCGCGTTTTAGTAATGTACTACTCTATGTACGCGTTAATAGTAGTGTGTAGTATTATAGCCCTCTTAAAGGTGTTATAGAAGGAATTCTATCTTATAATAATAGGCTTAATAGGCTTAAGGAGCTTAATAGGCGTAGTGTCTCTACTAGGGCGTTGAGACTAGAGAATAGTCTTCTAGAGCTGATTGAAAAGGTCGTGCTGCTAGGGCGTCTAGATTGAGTGGAGGACGTTAACTAGCACCCCTAGCGGGCCCTTTTAACGCTACTTACGCAGGAGCCTCTCCTCCTTAGCGCGCGCGTCGTCGTCGTCGTTATTAAACGCGTCCTTGTCTATTCTAAATATTACTGTCTAGCCTATTAAATTAAGTAAGTAAGGTCTGTAGTATAGATGGCGATTAGACGCGATAAAAGTGTACTCTTAGGCGAGCTATTAGATAGCTATATTATTGCTATTAGCGTTGTTAAGGATAAAGTAGCTAATAGAGGACGCGTCTATCCTAAACTTTATTAGCGTCTGTTTAATAATCTTAGCTATCCTCTCTCCTATATAGGCGCCTACTAGCTAGGGGAGGGTAAGTAGTATATCGTAGATCTGTCCTTAGGCGTTGACGTAGTAGTAGATAATCCCTAAGAACGCCTTCTTACTACCCTTAATAGACTAGCTATTAAAGCTGAAGTAGACTTTACTGTGCGCGCGAGATAGCTCCCGTCGCACCTAGGGCGCTAGGTAGTCGTAGAGGCGTAAAATATATGCTAAGACGCTATGGTGGCTCCTCTAGATAGCCAGCTCAGCCTTAGGGTTGGCGTAGCGGAGGAAGGCTTGAAAAGACGGCGATTTAAACTCGCTTAATAGGTAGTTATGCTTAATGAGCTAGGTGATAGCTGATAGTTGAAAACGCTATATATTAAAGTTTCTAAGGGCGTTAGAGACGTCTTGAGATACCTCTACTCTAGCGCTTGTTAACCTATGAAGAGTACGCTGGCTAAGCTTAAGAGAGGCTAGCTCCCTCTCTGGACGCGCTATTATATGTCCTTTACGGAGAATCTTAAGGTAGGCCTAAGCTGACGACGTTGAGCTTGTAACGTTATATATCCCTTTACTTGTAAAGTGCGAAGAAGCTTTATAGATGTGGTAATATCGATAGATAAAGAAAATCCGCGTTGGGTGGGCCCTTAGAGTTACTTGATACCCGTACTGATAAATTAGCGACTTCTTGCTCCTCTGCGTCCTGAGAGGCTTTATATACGGCGTTAGACGCCCCTAGTTAATCCCATTAAAGTTATCCTCAAAACCTCTATTAAACTTAGTATCGTCGTTAGCCTTAGAGGCTCTAGTAGAGGGCGCGGAGGGCGTAGAAAGGGTGATAGACGGCGCGACGATAATAGAGGTATCTGGGGTCCTATAGGCGTCATGAAGCTTAGTGGCGCGCTCTTGGAGCTCTACTTCGAAGGACTGTGAGTCTCTAGGGACGGGCGGCTTAACGGGAGGCTCTGAGGGCACGACAGACGGCGTCTCCAGCTGAGATTTGGAGGCCCGAGAGCGTCTTTTGGGTCCCATATTGATGGATACAGGGGTAGTTGATAGAGTTGATGAGCTGAGTGCGTTAACAGGTAGACGCGTATTTCCCAATTAGGAATCACCTTAGCTGAAAATCAAAACACCAACAAAACGCGAAAATACGGATATTTGATAATATTTATAGCTTCAAAAAATACTTAAAAACGCCCCACAAATCACCAATCAGGTCAGGTTCTTCAATCAGTTTCTATAGCTAGACCTTGTTTACCTAGAGATTTGTATAGGCCAAAGTTTACCTGATTGAACTGACCCTTAGCAGTAAACCCGTCGGACTACCTGCTACCTGTTTGATTGTTGCCAACTCTGGTGACCACTAATCCACTAACCCGCCCAGAGTCTTCAAGTATATAGGCGCGCCTTCGCGCATAGATAGAAACCTCGTAGTCAAGCTCAGCTTCTTAAGCCTAGTACCTACTCGCATACTTAGCCACCCACCATAGTGAAGCCTAACTGCAAGTACGCTTGCCTACCACCCCAACCCGTGCCTACACCGCATTGTCAACCTCCAGCCCCAACGGGATTAGATTGGTAAGTCCCTTCCCCCAAAAGCACTAACCAAGGCTCCCCGTTACATAGAGAGACTAGCAAGAAATAGGCTTCTATCCTTATACAGCTACTATTTTCGCCTCTAGAGGCAATCTAACCCTGCTCTATTAGTATAGTTTAAGTACATAGTATAGTATGTGTCTTCTATAACCACTTGCGTACTTGTTCGAGGGTATAAGTCACATGTGTACCTCTTTGGGACTAATGTCTGCTCAGCCTATACCTTCTACATAGCCAGTTCCGATAGCTCACAATAACAAACAAGTTCGCATCTCATCTATGCCTTCTATCAGTACTCTTACAAAGAGCATTTATAAGATTCTGCCTTTGTCACATCTAAACCGGCAGACACAAGGCGCGCTTTCTCTGGGTAAGGGCACAGAATCCTCTCATACTGCGTCCCATTTGTATCGTTGAAGTTGATCGGCAGCGTGTCCGGAACGACGCCTCTCTCCACCCAGTCGACCAGCGCTTGGAACATCGCTGTAGGCTGACCTCCCACTCCACCAGCACAGTGCGCTAATCCTGGGACTTGGAAATAGCGGTAGAAGTCCTTGACATCCGGCGTCTGCTCTGTGGCAAGATCGTAGTATTCGTTAGTTCCTTTGCTGAAAATGAGACCGTCGGCCTTCAACGTTATTCAAGTCAGCATGGAAACAATGTGTACGCGACAGACTCTAGAGAAGGAAGACGAGATTGCGGGGTTATAACTCACCATGCCATGATAAGTAATCATTTTGCCGCCCGCATCGCGAAATGCAGAAAGGTCGGTATCAAATGTCCCAATGATCGAGTCAAACTCCTGGGCAGAAGCATGAAACAGGCGTGCGTATTCTTCAACTGAGGTAATCTTCGTATAGTCCCAATCAGGATTCTTCTTGACCATGAACTTCAGCCAAGGTTCTCCGAATCCAGCAGGCGTTCCTGTACAAGTTCCATTCGAACTGCAACTCGTCATCACCAAGCCCAGAGCTGAAGTGGTGCTCGCATCTCCAAAGCCACCAAGTCGAGATTGGTAATCGAGACCGTGATAGAGGAAATATCCACTAGCTTTTCGGGGCCCTGTCCAGGTAAGGTTGGCGATGGTGGCAGCTGCGTTGCTGATCGTGGTGGTTTCGTTATTGCAGTCAACAATCTTACCAACCATAGAGAAGGGATCGAAGGAGCAGGCAGCAGGGTCACTAATGATGCCATCGGTAACGCCATCCTGTGGATCGCAAGTTGCAACGGCACCAGCCGTGACTGCGTCTAATTCGCATTTCGAGGGAAATTGCCCGGTGAGCTTCATCATGACCTGTGGCCACGCAAACGCAGGAAAGAGACGACCCCAGTTGAAAGCTGGGGCCGCCGCGGCAATGCCATCATACGCTTCTGGATAGCGTTGGGCAAGCATCATTCCTTGGCGGCCACCTTGTGAACAACCTGTAAAATAGGAGTACTCCGCAGGCTGGCCGTAGAACTCCTTGATGAGTTCTTTTGCAATGATAGCCTAAAATGGGGGTTTAGTGATAGCCACTACAGCTCGAAGTCTGTTCATACGTACCTGATCCTTCAAAGACACGGAGGCCAAGTTCTGGAGAGCATACAAATTTACATTTCCGGGACTGTTCAGAGCCCACGGATCTGGGTCAAGGCTCAGTCCGATACCCCCGTCGGTAGTGGTTGCAACATAGCCATTTCCGAGAGCTCCAGCCATAGCAGTATATGACAGAAAGAACCGACCAGCCACCCAGCCGCCACCTCCAACAGCCTGAAGCCGTCCATTCCAATTTTTCATTGGGAGCCATGTCTCAACGCTGATTGTGTCGTTCTGACCGGGATGCGTATATGTGACGGTGACGTTGCAGTAGTCAATGTTTCTCACACTGATGGAAGGATTGTTGAAATAGTACTGGTCGGATACTTCTTCGGAGTAGTTTTGGACAAGATTGGCCGAAAGATTTAGGATCTCAGCACCGAATACCGTGGGATATGGGATTGCGCTCGCAGCACATACTGAAGCTGGGATCGAAGAGACGTTCATTTTGCCGAACAGGAATGATGATGGGCGAACACGTCGATTAAAAGAATAGGCGAAGAGGTACTGGACAAGAAATCTGCAAGCTTGCATCTTTATATTAAAGATGCTAAGGGACGCGAATCGTACCCAGTTTACCATCTAACTTGCTAAGTTGGCCAAACGCTAGTAGGGTGCCTCCCATTGGTCATGTACGTAGTCCGCCGGCCGAATCCTTGAGCGCGGGAAGTGGAGCGTATACGAGCTGATCGTCGCTCGTATACATAATACGACGTATTCGGAACAACATAGATGCATGATCTCACAAATTCTGAAACGCACTTAGAAAGAATAGAATGCAACGCTAGGCTTCAATATCAAGAAGATCATTATTTTAATTCTAAGATACAGCACAGCCTCAATAAGCTTAGTCTCATTCCAATAAGCAGCTCAAAGCCCTCAAAGAAGGTCCGGGAGCACCTCGTTCGGCCAATCGAGCCAGTCTAACCAATACGTGCCAAGGAACCGTGTGATCTCGGAAATGAGCATCTGACCGGCATTGCGTACGAGCCATATGTGACGTCTTCGATGGAGGAGAACCGCGTAGTAGCAAAGAATGATGAGTGCCTCGGGCCTTCTTTTCATGAGAAGTTTAGTGAAAACGCCTGACAACAAAATAGGCCAAGCCCAAATCACGCCAGGATCACTCTCGGGAGATGTCTCTCCTATCGATGACGCAGACTGATAAACGAGCTGTAGACTCTCCACAGCTTCACGGCAAGCTTGCTCGGATTCTGGGCCCATATCTGCGTCGTTAAGTAGGATGTGCAGTCGGTCGGCGACGAAGGTAGCTTGCTCATGAGATTGTAAAGAGGCAGTATTTAATGCGCGTTCCGCACGACTAAGCGTAGACGAAATATTGGAGTGCAACAGCAGCTGCCATGATTCGCTAGTGACAGCACGCACACCCCGGTGAAGATCCAGATACGTAACGAACCTGTCCAAAAATCCACCTGCATCCGTTTCCGAGGCTGTGACTGCTTCCTCGAGTGTATGAAGGCTGAGAAGGCTCGAGAATAGCAGCATAGGTGCACAACTATCAGTCGTGATCTCGGCCAGGGAGTCATTAAACAGACTTAATGCTTCGGTTTGTAAGAACGTGGCTTCCTCGCGATAACGACTCGCTTGGGCAGTCCTTATATGGCTCAGATGCAGAGCAGAAAGTGCCAGCATTTGATACATGGCATACGGGGCAGAGAGCGCAGCAGGCATAATAGCACGGAAACTCTCATGATCAATACTCCCTCCCTCGTAAACGCTCGGACCTGTGTCGAGGATGAATTGGCTGAACAGCTCCATATGGTGCATGTTAAGAGGCGAACACAAGGCGCCATATTGCACTGATGGCGTTGTCGTGGAACCTGGGCGAAAAGTGGAGGCTGTGGATAGCGATGGAGTCGACACATCAGACAACAGGCCTGAGGAGACCAGCGAAGGTGGGATGGTCACGGGTGTCGTGACAGTTGAGTCAGCAGCGGTGGACAAGGATGATCGAGTTGTGCTTGACGATGAAGATTGGTACATGCAGGTCCGAGAAACGGCCAAGCAGTTGGTGCAATTGGGACGGGCCTCATCGCACTGAAGGAAAAGCGCACAGTTACGTCAGCGTCTATGGGGAAATTGAGGATCAAAAACGGGCAAAAGGCTGCGTACCTTGACATGGCGACGTTTACACTCCTGACATCCAAGCTTAGACTTCTTGTGCGGCCTGCGCAGGGCCCTGCGAGGCGGCATGGCGACCGTCGACCGTGTCGCCCGGCAGTCGCTGGCTTTGCGACGGACAGCAAGAAAAGTACGGCGTATACGCGCTGATGAACGAGCGAAAATAAGGTGAAAAGTGAACCAGAGTATTGGGAAAGACAGGAACCGGGGAGGCCTTCATACGAATACGACGACCGGAGCCTCGGATATGCGCTTCTTTATCTTGGCGGATTATTTCATCCAGTTAGAGGTCGAGCGAGGGACCCTAGGTCCAAGGCTGTGTTAGCTAAGCATTCGGGTCTCTATGTCGGGAGATAGTGGCGGCATCACCGCGGCGCTATCCTCGTTGATGTATAACCTCAGAGATTTAGATACGACGTATACACAAATTCAACAACATGCAACTCAACCAACCGCCAACATAAGTTAATTTTCCAACGTCCTATCTCCTTTACGGGAGGGGTCTAACCTTATGCGCAAATCTCCTGGAGGCTTCAGTGTCTAGCATAGGGTATGCTTGCGAGCCATAATGGGGGCACCTGTTTCACCCACACTGAGGTTACAATACGTCGTATTCTTCTTGAGATCTTCCATTGCCATACACAAGTCGATCCTTCGACTGTATATACAAAAGCCTTCTCTTCATACTTTAGCATCTCTTTCATACACTTTCGACATCTCCTCACGCTCTTCAGTCCTTTGAACGCTCTTTATAACTTCGCTTTGCTCCGTACGCCCAGTCATCACATCGCACCGTCACCACCACCACCACACTATTCCACAATGGCCGTCCTAGAACCTATCAAAGGAGGATACTACCTCTGGAAATACGTCCCCTCCATTGCAGCCGCCGTCCTATTCGTCCTCATATTTCTCGTCATGACCGGATTAATCTCCTACCGAATGTTCAGAACCAAAACATGGTTCTGCATCCCCTTCGCAATCGGCGGTTTCTGTACGTTACATTCCAACCATCCAAACATTCACGAGAGTAGTTACTGACCTAACATGTTTGTAGTCGAATTCGCAGGCTATTGTGCCCGCGCATCCGCATCTAAGAAAACGGGAAAGATTATGCCCTTTGCCATTCAAAACGTCTTCATCCTTCTCGGTCCCGCCCTCTTCGCCGCCTCGATTTACATGTGTCTAAGTCGCATTATCCGCGGTATACGAGCGTCGCACCTCTCGCCCATTAAGCCACGCATCCTCACACGCACATTCGTAATCGGCGACATTGTGTCTTTCGTCGTGCAGGGCGGCGCGGCGGGAATGATGGTTACGGGCAAGAATGCTAAGTTGGGCGAGGGAATAGTGATTGCGGGCTTGTTGGTTCAAATCATTATGTTTGGATTATTCGCTGCCACGGCTGTTCTCTTTCGGAAACGTATTACGCAGACTCCGACCCCAGAGTCATGCAACGGCGCGGTTCCTTGGCAACAGAGCATGCATATGCTCTTTGTTGTGAGCGCGCTTATCATGGTGAGATCGATTTTCCGCGTGGCCGAATATACCATGGGTAGTGAGGGGTATCTCCTTCGAAATGAGTGGCCGCTGTATATCTTTGATTCAGTGCTCATGTTTGCGGTTATGGTTGTCTATTATCTGTGGTATCCTACGTGGATTACTCCCGCCAAGATGGAGGTTGAGATTGGTGTTTGAAAGGGTTGACTTGTTGGAGTGGCTACGTCGTGCAATTGCATATTTTGTATAGTTTCGAGCCGACTTGCTTGTACTGCATCTTTGCGCATTGTGACAGTGTATTAGGAGGACCAGTTAAGCCTGCGGGTAGAAAGCCTCGAAGGTAGATAAGTAATATTCTTGATCCAAAAGCAACCTACAAAGCGGGTATTACTAGGTGCTCTATCGCTCACTTCCCCTTTAACAAAACATCCAATCCATGAACGCTCCGTTGGCATACACATATATATTGGATAAGAACCACCCAATGCCAAGTAGTGTTTTCTGGCGTTATAATCAACACCAAAATCTAGCATCTACGACCTCTCTCAAAACATCCTCATCCCTTAGAGCTGAGAGCATACTGTCCGAACTAGTATCCCTCGACAACATCTCATAATGCTCTACATAGCACTTACGCAGTAAGCCTGGCGATGTCGAAAGTATAGCTAATGTAATCTGTAACCGCATTGACTGGGATTTTCAGCGAAGCTAGTATCGGCTAACCTCTGTAGCTATTAGGTTACAAAGTCATATTTTTCTTTTAAAATCTAGACTTTACTGTCAGGAACTGGTTACAGAGGTCCTGTGAAGGGCTTCGCCACGTGACCAGACCCCGAAATATATATAGCAGGATCGCTTACCCAGCTAAGGGTTAGCGATTCGCCTCTTTATACGAATATACCGATTGTTGCCTGAACTTGTGTGATTCATCTATCTATTGTCTAAACCTTTATCCTAACATTTACTATATCTGCCAGTAAAGATATAATTAAACTTCTTTAACTTACTAACTATAACCTAATTAGGCCAAAAACAGTACGTTTGTTAGATAGAACGAGTGCTTTGATGTTAAGTCCGTTGGGATAGCTAATCCTAGGGGCATTAGGTTGGTTTTTGGGCAAGAGTACTGTTAGGAGGAAAGGGGTATTGACTGCTCGCGCTGGTCAATGGAAATGTTGGTATCGAAGGTCGTGAGACAACGAATCAACGAAGGAGCCTGATGTTACAAGCAGCACAGCGGCTACGGAAACGCAAGGCTGGTAGCAACCCCACAATGCTAGAAATGGAGAAATGTAAGCAGTGTTGAAAATAAGAAGTTGAGTTAACAAGTGATTGATTGAATACTCGGCTGAGCTGCCTATATAGTATCCACGCTAACCCCAAACCGGGATGTAAACACTGAAACCAACACCGCTTCCCTCCATATCTCCCATATACGCCAGCAGCTCTCCAGATGGCGCAAGGGCAGGTCAACTGACCGCAGGTGCGGTTACCTCTGTAACTCTAACAGTCCCCTCACCTGTGGCAGTCCCCTGACTTTCACATCACTCAACTGACTAGAAGATTGTCTGCCGGAGCCTCTCCAATATCGGGCGAGGTAAGGCCTTAGTACAGATGTCGGCGAGGTTGTCAGCTGATAGGACGTACTTAACCTTGAAATCACCGTTGGCGTATCGTTCTCGGACGAAGTAGAAGTGAACGTTGATATGTTTAGATTTGTTGCTAATACGATGATCGTGAATGAGTGAGATAGCAGGTTGATTATCTACCATGAGTAGGCATATAGGAATCACGCCAGTGAGCTCAGTAATGGCGCCTTTTGCCTAAATCAAGTAACTTAATGCGTGAGATGCTACCATATACTCAGACTCGCATGTGCTTCGAGCAACACAACTCTATCGCTTTGACGACCAGGAGATTACTAAACCATATAGTTTAAGGATATAACCAGAGAATGATTTGGCGTTGTCTGGATCCAATCCATATAAGGCATCTAAGAACATAGTTAATAACTCTGCTAAATTCTCATTATTTAGCGCAGATATATAGATAACTGTGTCGCGTATCGCTTGTATATACTATAGTACTTAGTATACTATCTTTAAGTGCAACTCAGATAGATTAGCGTTATACGAACCGAGCATACTGATAGTGTACGACAGGTTAGGTCGACTAACTAGTGCGAGAAAATTAATTAATCTAATGATAGACTAGAACTCTTTCTATCGCGCGGGATTAATAGGTATATTGCGTAAGGTCCTTAGTAGAAAACTATTTAGGTCTAGTAGAGTAAGACGCCTATTACATATATCTATACTATACTAGCGTAGGATAGATATAATATATATGCGCTAATAGAGCTATAGGCTAGCGTAGTTAATATCTATTTTAATTTCCAGGCCTAGGAGTATCCTTAGTTAGCCTATATCTTAAAACTTAAAGCGTGCGTAAGTAGTATTAACTATAGTAGAGATCGCTTTATTAGTACTAACTATAATAATATCGTCTACATATATACCTAGTATTAAGTTAGGTAATAGGAATATATATAGATCGAAGCTTACTTAGATAAAGTTCTATTATTTAAGCTATTAAGATAGTAGTATATACTATTTACGCCCTAATTACTTAAGTCTATAGAGAGTACGTATAATATATATAGTATTAACGCTATAGGAGGTTATACCTAGTAGGTATTAAGTATAGATAGTATAGCTAAGGCATCTATTTAAGTATATAGCGTTAAAGTTAGCTTAGCGTAGTAACTAGCTACGTATAGTAGTAATAGTAAGTATAATTTAGAGACTATTATATTAGATAATAGGCGAGTATATATTATTAAAGTTAATACTAGGTCTTTAAGAGAAACCTTAGGTAATAATTCTACCCTTACGTTTAATAATATTACCTTATTTATTACGCTTAATATTAAATACCTATTAAGTCCTAATAAGTAATACGTTAGCTAGAGCTAGAGTAATTTCTTATATACTATTCTTAGTATATACGCGAATCTCTTAGTTAATAGTAGGTTACTATACTTTAATATTTACTAGATTAGTTACTTTAGTATAGGACTAAGGGATCTCTATATTAATATCTAACTTAATAGTATAGGTAAAAGTATATATATTACTATCGTCGATTTCAACTAACGTAGTAGTATAACTAGTTAGTATAGTAGTACTTATACTATAGTTAGTATCTCTTACTTTTTATAAAGGTTTAATTATATAGCTAGACTACGTAGTAACTAATAAACTTAATAGTATAGATAACTATAATATACTACTTTACTCTATCCTTTATATAGATCGCGTAATCTTAGTTGGGGATAGAGACCTAGATAAGTTAAGAGGTACGCTAGATTCTAGACGCGGTAGTATAGGTAGTATAGGTATTAGTGTAGTTTAGTTATTATCCCCTAATAAGACTAATTCACCCTTAACTTAGGCCTATTAAGGTAAAACTAAGTTAACTCCTTAGGTAATATTTACCTTATCCGCTAGTACTAAGAAGTATAGTATAAGCTATAATTACTTAAAAGACTAGAATTTTATATTATATAATTTAAGTATAACGTTGCGAGTAGGTACGTAGACGCGTAATATCTTTATATTATATCTATATCTAATAAAAATAGCGTCTTTAGTATAGTATAGTAGTTTTAATCTAGGTCGTCGAGCCTTAACGAGTATATAAATAAAGTATTTAGTACTAAATAGGTAGAGATACCTAATACTTAGTTTCGCGCTAAAGAGTAGCTTATATAGCGTACAACCTAGCTTATTAGCTAAGTATAAGGATATATTCTTAAGGAATATAGTAGTTTTAACTACTTCTCCCTAGAGGAGGAGCTATTAGTCTAATTTAATTATAGCGCGAGTAATCTATATAATAGCGCGGTTCTAGTATTCTAGTAGTCTATTAAGCTTATAATAGTATAGAGGAGTAGTTTTATATATAACTCTAGCTACGCGAAGGTCCCTCTTTATAGTAATATATTTACTACTATTATTAGATTTAAATAGTTTTATAAGTAAGCTAATAAGAATAATATTACCTATAGTAATATTAACTTTATACTAAGTTTTAGTATATATAATAAAGTTCTTAATTACTTATAGAGCTTTAGCTTTCTATTTTAGTAGAGTTACCTAGGTATAACGCGTATATTAGTAGATAAATAATATATAGTAGTGTACGCTACCTAGGCTTAGTTTAGAGAACTTTCCTAAGAGGTTAGAGTATATAACTTTAAATAGCTTAATATTACTAATAAGTAGGTTATTTAGCGTAGGCTTAGGGTAGTAATAGGTTAACTTAGATAGGAAATAGATATTATACTTAAAGTTCTTAGGTTTTAGTAGAATTAGATATCTATCCTTATATAGTCTTACTAGTTAAGTAATATCTTAGTATCCTATATAATAGTAGAACTTATAATATAACGCGAATAGTAGTTAGGTTAGCGTAGTTTAGATAGTATTAATTAATAGTCCTTGCGCTAGTAAGTTATTATATAGTATAATATATATAGATTATCTAATATATTTATCGTATTTAGTTTAGATCTAGACGACTCCGTTTATATACTTAGCCTATAGGAGTTACTTACTATTCTATACTATTAGGAAGATATCGTTACCTCTACTAAAGAGGTTATATTTATAGTAATAGATATAGCTCTATAAGAAGAGCCGAGTATTATAGAGTTTACTACTATAGAGTATGTTTATTAGCTTAACAGCTTATACTAAGCTATCTAGTAATCTATAACGTAGTTATGTATTTCCTATACTATAGATAGAGAGCTTAATACTACTAGCTACTATAATTATACCTTATTTAGGTAATAGGGATATAAAATCATCGTAGTAACTAGTTATATACTATAAGGCGCTAGTATTAAGTAACTATACCTTAGTTAAGATAACTAATATAGGTTATAGATAGTAGATTATAGTATAAGTACTTATATTATTTATAGTATAAGAGCGCTTTCTATTTTAGTTTAGTAGAGTTAACGAGGTTAAATTAATATACTAATAAGTAGTTAAGGTAGTTACTATTAGAGTAGTAACCTTAGTTATACTATTATTAGAGTTAGTAGTATCGTCCTTAATAACGAGTAGTATATTATTAGTCTTCTATTACTTACCTTAACTATCCTTTCTACTATTTTAGGTAGGTTTTAGTGTAGCCTAGTTCTCCTTATATTACTTTAGCTTATTATAGTTAGTATAGATATAGCTAATAAAAGTAAGGTTATATTTCTAGTACTATAAGTACTTAGCTACTATTATAAGAGTAGGTTTATAAGCTACGTAAGTAGTAGATTATCTAGTAGTATAGGCGGTTAAGCTATTAATATCTAGTAAATACTTTTTAGTAATATTAAGGATTTTAGGCTTAATTTTAATAAACTTACTAATATTATAGGAGCTTAGGTTATCTATAATAGTATCTATTATATTAGGGAGAGTAGCTAAAAAGAATAAACCTTTAACTTTATCTAACTTAAATATAGACTTTATAGCTTTTACTATAGATTAATTTAATAACGTATAGTACTTCGCTATTCGCGTCTAATATTAATAGAACTCGTTAAGGTATAGTCTTAGATTATCTCTATTAGCGTAGTATAGGTTAGTTAGTAACTAGAATAGTATAATAGATGTATTACTAGTATTTTAGTCGAAGTAGTCGCTAAGATATTTCTAGATAGTAGGAGAGGTATCGCATAATATAATAGATATTATAAGGTTATTATAAACTAATAATAGGAGTATTACTATTACTTTATTATTATTAGCTTCCTATTTAGCTACTAGCTCGTTATCTTCGTTTCCTTAAGGTTGTACTAGCTTACCTATAATAATAGGCTAGAGTATAGTATAATATAGAGTAACTATCTACGCTAACTACTATTCTAGGTAGTTATTACTATATATAGTAAGCTTAGGAAGTAAATTTAGATTAAGCTTAAATAAGAAGCTTAATATTATTATAAGTAGGTATTACTAGGCTAGTAAATAGGTAAGGGTTAAGTTAGGGTTAGGTTGAATTACGTAATAATCTAACCTAACCTAACCTAAGTTTACTAGGTTAGCGCTAGTAATAGGTTAGGTTAGGTTAGAGTTGTATAGGCTCTAGGTTTAGGTTAGGTTAGTATAGACTAGGTTACTTTAGGTCTAAGTAATATATATTTTATATTAAATATAATTTATTTTATTTTTACTAATAAGTATAATCGTATTATTATAGTAAATAATTATAGTATATATAAAATACTTTATACTTATAATATTATATAATATTATATAACCTAATAGGTACCCTAATCTAACCTATACCTATGCTAGCGCTAGGTTTAACTAAACCTATACCTAGGGCCTATATAACCCTAACCTAACCTAACCTAGAGGGGTAGGAACCCTAACCTAACCTAAACCTAGAGTCTATATAACTCTAACCTAACCTAATCTATTAATAGGTACCCCTAACCTATTTACTAGCCTAGGTATCGCGTATATTAAGTAGCTTACTAATAGTAGTAGTACGTATTAACTAATAGTAGCGATAGAGGTATATTAACTAATAAATAATATTAGTTAAGTTAGTATAGTAGCGAGAGCTAGGCTTATAACCTATTAAAAATAAGAAGTTAAGTTAATAAGTAATTAATTAAATACTCGGCTAAGCTACCTATATAGTATCTACGCTAACCCTAAACTAGGATATAAATACTAAAACTAATACCGCTTCTATATTAGTAGGTTAACTAACTATAGATTAAGCGAGGTTGTAATAGCTAACGCTAACCTAGATTAGCGCGTACGTAGCTCTAAGCGAGCTTAACTTAACTTAGCCCTAATATAATATTTTTATAATATATTAATATTATGTTCGTAATATATTCCTATATATACTATATAATACTAAAAATAGTTTATAAGACTCTAGTATAAAATATAGGTTAATAAAATATATTATAAGAATATTCTAATTATATTCTAGTATAACTACTAATATTATATTAACCTAATATTAGTACCTTATAGCTTAGGGCTATTTAAGCTTAATAGTAGCGGCGACCTAGTAGTAGAGGTTAGAGAGTTATTCTATAGGGCTCTAGTAGGTAATAGTATTTATAGAGTAAGAATATATTTATATAACTTTCTAAGTATATTCTAATTAATATAGTAAAAATTAGGTATAAGAGGTACCCTAAGAACCTATATTAAAACCTAGTATAGATATAGTAATATTACGCTATATAAGAATACTAAGGGGTAGATTTACTATAGTATCCTTAAGCTATTAATAGGTAAGGGTATTAAAACGCGTTTATAACCTATTCTAATCACGTTCTATATTAGTACTAGGGAATTATAGAAGAGTATAATTATATAATAGATAAGCGAGCTACTAGGATAGAGTAATAGCGCTAGCTATATTAGATATTCTCTAAAGATCTACCTAAAATCTAACTATTTAAGATTAGTACTAAGGTAAAATAGGTTTAGAAGATATTTTAGACGTATTCTAATATAATTATAGCTTAATCTTAATTATATAAGTAACTACTCTAGGCGCTTAGGCTAGGTTATACCTTATAGTATATATAAGGCATTTAATAGAAATAATACTACTAGTAAGTATATAAGAATATACCTATAATGCGTTCCTAATATATTCTAGGATATAAATTTAATTTTAATATTAATAGGTATAGTAATAGGGTAGATAGTAGTTAATATTATAAGAATATTAATTAGTAGAAGATTTAGCCCTAAGTTAATTACTAGTAGATAAGTAGAATAAGTTTTAATATAGGTTAAAATATATTCTATAGTAAATAGATAATAAGAGGTTTTACTTCTTTAAACTTAAGGTAGAGTTACTCTATATAACATTAAAGTATTATCTACTTATATAGGACCTAATAAAAATATACTCTATATTATTATTCTCCTTATAAACCTTATATATAGGTAGGAGATTATTTTTTATAAGAAGTTAGTAGTATTTATTCGTATTAACCTAAAACGTATTATAAATATAATATAAAGATATTTTAATAGATACTTACCTCTCCTTTAACTTATCCTTACTTTAAGTTATTTATTTAGTATATTAGTATAGGAATAAGATTCTTAAGAAGAGCCTTATCTAGTAGTAATAGAGTAATCTCTTCTTCTATATAAGGCTATATATATAACTACTTCTATTATTTTAAAGTACGTAGGAGGGGAGAAGCTAGCTCTTATATAGGGGAACGCGTTCTAGATATATTTATAATATATTCTACTCCTTCTAATTAGCCTCTAAGTTTATCCTTAGGATTTCTAGTTATTTAGTTATACTTAATAGTTTATTAAGGAGTACCTATAGGAGGAATTATTAAGGAACGTAATTAGGACGTATTCTAAAACTCCCTTAACTATAGATCTCTAGGTATAACTACTATATAGTAGAAGTAAAGAGTATTAGCCTTATTAGAGGTTAAACGCCGCCTAGTCTTAATAGACTTAACCTTATATAATAGATAGGCTTACTAGATATAGTAGATTAAAGTACCCTAATTACTAAATTTCTTCTAGTAGAATATTAGAACGTATTATAAATATATATAGATTATATTTAAGTATATACTCTATATAGCTACTTATTATATAAGATCTACTTTACTCTATAGAATAACTCGCTAGGGTATATAGTATATAAGCTATTAATATTCTTAGCGAATTTATATATACCTACTAGTAGAGAAGCTACTTTAGTATATTTCTAATATACTAGCTAAAATAGGATTAGAATACGTTTAAAATATAATTAAGTTATATACTATAAGAAGTAGGGTCTTATTCCCTATATTATAGGTAAAGATAGGAGAGAAAGATAGAGAGAAGTAGGGTATAGAAAAATAGAGTTTTTAAGTAAAGAATCTTTTTCTATACTAGAATATATTTAGATTATATTCTAAGCCTTTTTATATTATAATCTAATTTTCTCTTATTTAAATATAAGCTTCTCCTTTTCTAAGTTAAACTTCTCTCTTTCTAACTTAAGTTTTAACTTCTATATCTCTAACTATTCTTATTTAAATAAGAGTAATTAGCTTAAGAGTAACTAGCTTAAGAGAATAGCTTATCTTTAGAGAGTTCGCGTACTTATTAGGCTAGAACGTATTAGGAACGCGTTTTAAATATATTA
>JAJTIZ010000291.1:0-29081 GCA_021365335.1 Phaeosphaeriaceae sp. PMI808
TTATCTATTATTATAAAGGCTTTATACCTATATACTCTTAGATAAGCTTAATTTAGTCTTTAGGGTCTAGTAACTATACTATTTATAGTAGCTACGCGCGTAAAGAATATTTTATAAGGTAATTTCTAATTATTTAGATAGTTTAGAATTCGATTATATAGGTATACTACTACTCTAGTAACTTCTAGCTAGAGTTCCTATAGAAGATTTATATCTAGTTGAATTATACGTACCTTCTCTTTTATTATACTTCTTAAGTATTCTACTCCTCTATTTTATAATTATATATCTAGAGTAGAAGGCTTAATTCTAATCAATAGGGACGTATATATTACGAACCTTAAAAGAGAGTATAATAATTATATAGGAAGATAATAATAGGAAGATAATAGGGATAGGTTAGCTAAAGGGTTAATAAAGGTAGACTAATAGATAACGCTACCCTATAGATATATATAATCCTACGCGCTTAGCGGAAAGCTAGTATAGGATAAGTTACGTATATCCTATAATATATTATATAGTACTATAGATAGGATAGTATAGGATAGTATAGGATAGTATACAATAGCTATATATATAACTATAGGTAATAAACCCCTAGGGCTTATTATATTCAACTTAATAAATAGTATAGCTATTTAAGTTACTACTTCTACGCTCTATTATACTAAGTAAGACTCTTCCCTCTTAACCTTACTTTATCTTTAAGAACTAACCTTACTCTATTAATATATAGTTAGTATATTTATAGACTCTTAATAGTATACTACCTCTTAACTTCTTACTTAACTATATTAATTTTATTATTAATCTTAATAACTTTAACTATAATATTAAATTACTTCTTTATAAATTAGATAAAGAGGCCTAATAGGTAAATAATAGAGTATACTAGCCTATTATCTTTAAAGTAGAAATCCTATATATATTAGGAGTTTTAGTAGGTAATTAGTATTTAACTTCTCTCTTTTATAAAACTACCTACCTAATATTTATAGAAGTCTATAATAATTCTCTTACTAGGTCCTTTATTATTTAGTCTTAGTATTAGATTTAAGATAGGTTTTAATAGGTATATAGTATAGGAACAAGGTGTGTAATTAAAGACTGTAATAAATGATGTAGTAAATAATTAATTGATTGTCTGCAAACGCTCTCAATTGTTATCTATTGATATTCTATGTTGTGTCTCTTCTATCTACTGCGCTTTCCACTAGTTTATATATCCATCTCTACTAAGCTTGTTGAGGTCTCTCGGTTCGGAGAGCGGAGATCCATCATCTCTTGTTGAGTAGTTGAGCCAGCTCAACGCAGTTATTCAATGGTACCGGTTCTACGCAGCTCATCTATGACGCTATAAGCCATCGGATATTGGCTACATTAGCTGTGTTGGCTATGCCGGCTGTGATCTCGGTTATAGTTCCGGATAGTCTTGTGATGACTAAATTCGATCTCAGATCACTAGTGGCGCTAGTAGCGCTAGTGGCGCGCGTGCGCACGTGCCCATCTCAATCGCTATCTCGATCGCTATCTCGATCTTATGCGCTTATCTAGTAGTAGATAACTAAGTTCGACCTTAGATTACCTATAAATCTAATATACCCCTTTAGCTTAGTAAGCCTTTAGTAAGCTAGAACTTATTAGGTAAGTATAAGATTATTTAAGTAAGTTTAGAGTTTAGCTAGTCCTTTAGTAATAAGCTAGATTATTTAAGTATTTTTATACTAGATTATAATAGAGCTTATTAGTAGTTTAATCTATTTTAGCTAGTTATATAAGTTTATTCTACTTCTTTAAAAAAACTCGCCTATTAGATAATTAGATTTAATATACTAGAGTAGTATAGTTCTCCTCTTTTAGAGAGAGATACTATAGTAGTAATCGCTTCTAGACTTCTAGGATTAACCTAATTTAGTTTACTAGAGTAGTATAGTTCTCCTCTTTTAAGAGAGATACTATAGTAGTAATTACTTCTAGACTTCTAGGATTAACCTAGTTTAGTTTACTAGAGTAGCGTAGTTCTCCTCTTTTAAGAGAGATACTATAGTAGTAATCGCTTCTAGGCTTCTAGGATTAACTCGATTTAGTTTACTAGAGTAGCGTAGTTCTCCTCTTTAAAGATAGAGATACTATAGTAGTAATTACTTCTAGGCTTCTAGGATTAACCTAGTTTAGTTTACTAGAGTAGTATAGTTCTCCTCTTTAAAGATAGAGATACTATAGTAGTAATCGCTTCTAGACTTCTAGGATTAACCCGATCTAATTTAAGGTATTAGTTAATATAGTTAATACTATTAATATAGTTAATACCGTTAATATAGTTAATATTATTAATATAGTTAATACCTCTCCTACTTAGTAAGCTTCTACGTTAGTAGTAGCTTAGTTATACTTAGCTTAGCTAGGTTTCCTAATTTAATATACTTCTTAATAATTTAAGTAAGTAGATATAGTACTTATAAGTATACTCTTACTCTAGTAGATATAGTAAGACTAATAATTAGATTTTAAAGTAGGTATTTATTATATTATTTATTATAGTCTTAGCTATAAAAAAATACTTTTAGTACTTTATATCCTTTATTCTTCTAGTTATTCTTAATCTTTTAGTATAGGAGTTAGTAATCTCTTAAACTAAGGTTTATTCTATCCTCTAATTAGCCCTTAAAATATAGTATTATACTTATACTTATAGTTAATAAGCTCTTATTAAGTCTTATTTAGATACTACTACTTAGGTACTTTATCTAGGTAGATATAGAAGTAGTCCTATATATTATAGGATCTATTATAAGTAGGGTATTTTTCCTCTACTATAGTTATTTCTTAATCGTAAGATTATTTAGTATTACTACCGCGTATATATTAATTATAGGTTTTACCTAGATTTTTAAGTAGCGCGCGTTTAGTAGGAGAGGCGTCTCTAGTCTTACCCTAGGTAGGTTTACTACTACTAGCGGGGTATTCTAATATATTATTAACTATAAAAGTAGCCTTATATTTCCCTAATCTAAGAGGATAATTTACTATTATATATTCGCGGAAGTATTTTATTATCTCCTTCTAGGTTATACTAGAATTAAATTACCTATTATCTTAAAACGTTATAGACTAAATAGGAGTAATCTTATTAACTACTAAGAGAAAGTCTTTTATAACTATATTAATTTATAATAGCTCTATAACTTAATATATTTTAACTTCTATAGCTACTTAGTTATACTTAGTAAGCTAAGTATCCTAGTTTACCTTACTCTTTATTAGTTTAAGTAAGTTAAGATATCTCTTATAAGCTTATTCTTATTTAATTTATTTATCTATACTAGTAGTATATTTTAGGTTAGTAAGCTACTATTATAGTAACTAATCTAGTAGGTAGTATATATATAGTAGATGCGAGACTAACGATTAGATAAATACTATAATCTATAATAGGCTTATCTACTCCTTATTATATATATATTAATTAATTTAATATTACTTAGATAGAGTCTTATAGTATTTAAGGTCCTCCTTAAAAGCTTTAAGGCCTATAGTTAATAATTTAGATTATTATACTAGTTCCTAGATATTTATAGCTAGTGCGTAGCTAGCGATTTCTAGGACTCTAATTGCAACTAGCCTTAGAATTAATTCTATTATTATAGCTAAGTTAATTTTATCCTAGATATTATAGACTATATATCTAGATTATAGCTATATTAACTAGGTTATATAGTCTACGTCGCTTCTTAGTATTACTATAGGATTACGTTATAATTAGTACGCTATTTTATATTAGTTAGTTTACTTAATTAGTTAATTACTAATTAGTAATTAGCTTAAATTAGTTAAGGCTTATAAATATTAAAGTTTAGTAAGGTGCGCTTAGGGCTAATTATAGAGTGTACTAGTTAGAACTAATTAATTAATAGAAGTTAGGTCTACCTAATTTCTATAGTTTATATACTAATTAGCTTAACTTATTTTAGTTATTAGTTTAGCTTAATTTAGTTAAGGTAGTAAGACTCTTAATTATTAGATTTAAGATAGGTTTTAATAGGTATATAGTATAGGAATAAGGTATATAATTAAAGACTATAATAAATAATATAGTAAATAAATAAATAATTATCTATAAACGCTCTTAATTATTATCTATTAATATTCTATATTATATCTCTTCTATCTACTATACTTTCTACTAGTTTATATATCTATCTCTACTAAGCTTATTAAGGTCTCTTAGTTTAGAGGGCGGAGATCTATTATTTCTTATTAAGTAGTTAAGCTAGCTTAACGTAGTTATTTAATAGTACTAGTTCTACGCAGCTTATCTATAATACTATAAGCTATCGGATATTAGCTATATTAGCTATATTAGCTATACCGGCTATAATCTCGGTTATAGTTCTAGATAGTCTTATAATAACTAAGTTCGATCTTAGATTACTAGTAGTGCTAGTAGTACTAGTAGCGCGCGTACGCACGTGCCTATCTTAATCGCTATCTTAATTACTATCTCGATCTTATACGCTTATCTAGTAGTAGATAACTAAGTTCGACCTTAGATTACCTATAAATCTAATACTTAGAGTCCTACGTATTTAGTATTTTAATTTTAATTTACTATAGGCATTATATTATACTATAGTAATACCTTTAATCTTTACCCCCTTAGATTATTATATAAGGTATTTAATAGTAGAAAGCCTAAGGTACCCTAATTATTTATACTATAGTATAGCTATTACCTTTATAGTAATCGTTTAGCTTAATTTTTATATATATAGAAAGCTAAGGTAGATATAGTAGTATTATAGTATTATATACTCAACGCTCTTCTAGGGCCCGAGAGCCTATTAGCCTATAATTATAAGGCCTAGATTAGGAATTCCTAGATTAAATAAATACGCCTTAACGTATTTAACGCTCTTCTAAGCTCTAAGGGCCTATTAGCCTATAACTAAAGGATTTATTAGCTAAATAGGCTCTCTACTTTACTTACCTATATAATATAGTATAGCTTTATAAACTAGAGATCTATTATCTAATAGTATATTAGATTATAGTTATAGAGTATAGTAATTTATTAGTCCTAAGT
Source organism: Phaeosphaeriaceae sp. PMI808 (assembly GCA_021365335.1). Taxonomy (NCBI): domain Eukaryota; kingdom Fungi; phylum Ascomycota; class Dothideomycetes; order Pleosporales; family Phaeosphaeriaceae; species Phaeosphaeriaceae sp. PMI808. The sequence continues at coordinate 5,087 of JAJTIZ010000291.1, forward strand.
ATTAGGGTTAATTACCTACCTAAGTAACTATCTATCTTCTCTACTCTTTTTACTTATAAGCTCTTAGCGCTTAGTTCTCCCTTATAACTATTCGTCCCCTTTTTACGCGGGCCGAATATTATAATACTCTACTATATACCTCCCCCCTCTTAAGAGCTTAGTCCTATTAAGTTTTAGTAAAATCCTCCTAATACTTTAAAAGCTTAAGTAGTAACTTACTACTAGTACTAATACTAAGGTAAGAGTTAATATACCTCTTAACTTTATTTCCTCCTACCCTACTAAACCCTTAGTACCTCTTTCTTAGACTCTAAGGTTCCTATCTAATTCTTAGTAGTAAGAATTATAAAGATAATTCTTAAGCTAAAGTAACCTTAGTAGTAACTAGTTAGAGTATAGATAGTAGGTCTTATTTTTAAGAGTAGTAGTTAATTAGGGGCTTACTTAGTAGCTTTTAATCTAGGGTCTAAGGGTTTATATATACCCTCTATAATATAGTATCTACTCTCTCCTCTAATTATCTATTCTTTTCCTTCTTACTTTTTTAATTCTAAAGTATATAATTACTACCTTTATAGTAATAATTCCTTAATTAGAAGTATATTAGTATAACTAAATAGGTATAGAGTAGGCTTATACTTCTAAGTTACTAGAAAGGGATCCTTCTTAATATTTAAGTACGCTATAATTTAGTATCTAAGGGTTTATTTATATAAACCTTTTAAGTCCCTTTCTCTTTTAATAATAAGAATAGTAGAGTCTATAAGTTTTTCTCTTTTATTAGCTTTTTATAGGTATTCTCTAAATAATTATTATACTTCTCTACCTAGGTTCTTCTCTTACTTATACTCTTTAGTTTTCTCCTATTTTTACTTACTATCTTACTATTAGTATTTTCTATAGCCCTTTATAGGAGCTACTATTAGCTAGTTATATATTTTAACTCTTAGTTATCTCTTATCTAAGCTCTTAATAGTAAGTAGTATATTAACTTTTAGTCTATTTATATTTATTATATAGATAAGGCCTAAGAGTCTTTTTAGGCTCTTATAGGCCTACTTAAATCTCGGTTTTTCGCGCTATAGCCTACTTCTCTCTTCCTCTAGGTTCTTCTAACTTTATCTTCGTACTATACTTTCTAGCTCTTATCTTTTTAATTTTCCTACTTTAGCCTCTACCTTTACTTCTACCTTAATTTTAGTCTTACTATTATTATAATAGCTACTATTAATTACTAGCCTAGTTCTTATATAGCTAGTAGGGTTAGCTAGTAGGGTTATAATAGTAATAACCCTTTAAAGCTACTTTAGAACTTAAGAGGACTATCTTCTAGGTATTATTAGGTTAAGAGTAGTACCTTCTACCTAGTTTCTATAATATACTACCTTTAGTAGAGTAGTAAGTTCTTAGTTATCTTACTTATAAGCCTTTAGATATTAACTAATAGCTAGAATTCTTAGTTATCTCGCGTTTCCTTAATTAACTAGTTACTTATAAGCTACTCTATAACTTATTAGATAGGATCTTTAAGTTCTTTAATAAGAGGGATCTAAATTAGCTACTAGCCTTTATTTATAAGTTTACTCTTACTTACCTTAATAAGTAGTAGTAGTAGTATTACTAGTAGAGTAGCCTCTATAATATTTACTCTCTTAACTTAGATTACTATTTTACTATAGTAGAGGAGACTTAGTCTCGATTTTACTAGCTTTACTACTAAGCTTATACTTTTAAGAGTAAGACTATACTAGCCTAGGATACTAAGGCTACTTAAGCTATATACTCTTAGAATCTATTCCTAATTATAGATCTTTAATAGATATAAGCCTACTATAAGGCTATAGTTTATATAGGCTAGTAGGCCTAAAAACTATAGGCCTTTATAGAGCTTTATTACTAGGCTTACTATTACTAGGCTCTAATAGAGTCGTAGCTTTTAGTTCTAAGGATAAGGAGAATTAGAGCTACTCCTTATATATTTATAAGAGTATTAGCTATTTAGTTTTTTATAATAATAAGGGTATTACTATCTTAATAGGTCTTATATTTATTATTATATTTAGGGTCGCGTCTATAGGCTTTATAAGTTATTTCTTAATATCCTTTACTTTTATTTAGATAGCCCTTTAGAGCTTCCTTTTACTAATATCTTCTATTTTCTTAGTAGTAAGATAAGAGTACGCCCTTTCTAGGTTAATAGGTTTACTAAGGGCTATTATTAAGTTACTAAGCTCTTTAAATAGAAGAGAGCCTACTCTAATACTATTACTCTAGTACCTACTTAATCTTCTAGCTAACCTATTATAGCTAATATTTAGTATCTAGTTTACTATAATATCTCTCCTACTTACTAAGGAGCCTATAGATATCCTTCTATAATACCTAGTAAGTTAGTATACCTAAATAGGTTTAGAGCTTATCTAATAATATAGAGTAAGGATAATAGTAGTAATAGTAATAATCTACCTATTAATTATCCTTAGAGCCCTACTAATAATATTTTCTACTAGGTTACCTATAGTAGGCGTCTCTAAGGCTATATTATCCCTAAGAGTAAGTCTAATAATTTCTTACCTATAGTTTTTTCTTAGCTAGATAATTAGTATATTTATTAGGCTCTAGGCTTACCCTTATCTTAGGTTTCTAATAATAATAGTTTTAGGGTTTTTAGTATAGCTCTCTAAGTCTATCTCCTTCTAAGCTAAGTTATATTAGTTCTACTAGAGGTAGTATAAGTTATACTTAAGTTTAGGATCCTTATAGTCTTCTCTAGTAAAATACTAGAACTTAGCCTATAGTTTAGCTTTTAAGCTCTAAGAGTACCTCTATAAGTTCTAGCCTCTTTAGTTCTTCTTCTCCTCTCCTATACTACTCTACTAGTAGTTCTCTAATATATTTTACTTCTTCTAGTCTCTTCTTCTTACTCTCTTCTTAGAGTTTACTCTCTACTATCTATAGTATATCTACCTCCTACTCTTTCTTACCCTCTTAGTCTCTATAGAGTATACCTTCTCGTCTCTCTTACTCTTTAGACTTAGAATCTAATATAGGCTACCTTAATCTAGGTAAAGGTTTAGGGAGCGCTTATAGGTATACTTCTAAGTCTCCTAGTACTCCTACTCCTTACTACTCTTCTACTAATTCTTCTCTATATATTTAGAGCTTATCCTCTACTTAGAATATCTCTATACTAGTTTATAATTATTTTAGTTATCTAGGTCTAGGTTCTTCTACCTTTTCTACTCCTCCTCCTTAGTCTCCTATTCCTACCTCTCCTCTACTTACTTCTTCCTCTCCTAGTTTACTACCTTATATTCTATAGCCTATTAATTATTCTCTTTTAGATAGTTAGCTATCTTATCCCTACTATTATTAGCTACCTAGGTAGTATCCTAATATAGACTAGCTACCTACTAACTTACCTCCTTATAATAATAATAATAATAATTAGTAAGGATAATAGTATCTTTTATTAGGATTTACTAGTATTTAAAGGTTCTTTAGTAGAGTTTCTAGGGGTAGAGTTTTTATTTTCTTACTAGTATTACTTTTAGGTAATTATAAAAGTTATTTCTAGTTTTTCTTTCCTATTACTAACTCTTTCTTTTATTTATAACTCCTACTTAGTATAACTTTTCCCCCCTTTAAAGTTTAGCTATCTCTTAGCTACGATCCTTCCTCTTATCTAGCTCTCTATTTTTAAAGAACTTAAAGTCTACTAAGTTAAACTCTACTCTCTAAGCTAGGATTTAGACTACTTATAGCTAGTAGGTTATTATTAGGTTTAGTAAATCTTACTTATATTTTTCTTATATATATTAACTTTAGTACCTAAAGATTAGTTTAGTTAGTAATAGTTCTTTAGATAGTCTCTTAAGTAGCTCTATATTTTTCTATAAGCTTTTACTTCCTTATTCTCTATTTCTATATTCTCTAGTTTAGATATTAATTTATCTAGGATATCTAGTAGTTCCTATTAGCTTCTTTAGTAAAACTCTACTATTCTAGTACTTAGGGTATAACTTCTAAATATTATACTATCTAAGTCTATAAGCTAGTACTAATCTAATAGGTATACTTATATTACTTAATATAGGCTTTTTTATCTTAGTTATAGCTTCTATTATCTTAACTTATTCTAGTTACTAAATAAATCTTATATAAGTACTAATATTCTCTTAGGTATACCTATAGCGCGTAATATCTTCTTAGTATTAAACTATTCTTTACCTTCTTCTCTTAGCCTAATTATCCTATTAATAGCTTCTTAAAGCTAGTTATCTTATTTATTAAACTACTACGCTTAGAGGGCTATTAGTATAGGAGTATCTTTAACTTCTAATTATAGTAATATTTACTATATTAGAATATAGAGCTTAATAGGTAGGACTTATTCCTAGCTATATATAAGATATATTAGTATTTCTCCTATACTATACTTTACTATAACCTAATTAGCCTATAGTACTTATAGTAGGTTATCTATCTAGTTTCCTTTAATCTTTCTAAGACTATAACTAATTCCTTATATCCTCTTTTAATTATTCCTTAGCTTTAAGAGTAGTATATACTACTAATAACTCTTTAGATACTATATAACTAAGCTAAATCCGCGACTAGTCCCTTATTTTCTAGGCCTCTATCTATAATTATCTTAAAGGGTATACTCTATCTAGGGAAGATATCCTACTCTAAGAACTTTATAATAGCTTCTAAGGTATTACTCTTAAGAGCCTTTACCTCTATATATAAGCTTACTATATCTTAATATACTACTATAAATTTCTTACCTTCTTTACTATTAGGTATATATACTATATTAACTATAATCTATCCCTATAGTACCTTAGGTCCCTAATTTAGGTATAGCTCTTCTTCTACTATTTAGGGTAAGTAAAACTAATATTCTTTATATATTTTTACGTATACTTCTATATCCTTAAATATATTTAGCTAGTAGTACCTAGTCTATACCTTCTACTATATACCTTCTCTTCTTTAATATCTACTTTTATTATATAATACTTTTAGGACTTCTTATTATCCTTTTTCTTATCTACTACTTACTTTAGAGGATAGTATTCTAATCCTTTAGTCTATAGGAGTCCTTATATTTCTCTTTACTTTTATACTATTCTATAGAGCTTTTAGACTTCTAACCTACTTATACTAATTAGAGTATATAGGGTAACTAACTATTTAGTAATATTCTATAGGAAAGGAGTTTTAAGAGTATTAAGGATACTTAAATCTATTTTAGTTATAGAGTATATAAAATCTAAGTCCTAAGGGTTTATCTAAGATAAGGTAAGTATTATTAAACCTAAGTAATAATCTATAAAGTCTTCTATATCTTCTTTAGATTCTTCTAGTAGTTACTATCTAGGCTACTCTAGCTATCTTAAAAGTATATCTACTACTATATTCTTCTTACCTACTATATACTTTATATCGAATTCCTATATATTAAGAAGGGCGAGCTATCTTATAATAAGTACTCCTAGGAGGTTATTTACGCTCCTATTAAGTTAATCTATAAGAGTATATATATTAGTTTCTACTATAAAATAGACTCTATAGATCTATAGGTAGAACTTCTTAAGTACTAGAAGTAGAACTTTATATTTATATTTTCCTAAATCCTAGTTATATTCTAAGAGTAACTATACTCCTAATTTATAATATATTATATACTAAGGGCCCTTTAGACTATTTTATTAAATTACTACTCTCTATCCCTTCTTATACCTATCTACTAAGATAGTTATAAGCCTAATAGGCTCTATATAGTCTATAGAGACTAGTACTAGAGTACTAGTTAGATATTTCTTTAGTATATTTATTACTAGAGCTACTTTTATATTCTACTTAAACTTCTTATTCTTTCTTAGTAGTTTAAATAATAGTATAGCTATTATTATAAAGTATTTAATCTAGATTTAGTAGTATATATAAAGGCCTATAAATATCTAAATATCCCTTAGTAACTTATAGGTAGGCTACTCTACTATTTTTAATACCTTTTTATCTACTAAGTAGTAGCCCTTCTTATCTACTATATATCCTATAATACCTATTAAATTATAGTACTATTTAGACTTAAATCTAGAGGTAGTAGCTCTAGCTATTTTAAGGTTATATAGTATTTTATCTATATAGATAATATATTCTCTAACGAACCTTTAGATACTAGGTTTAAGAGACTTACTATTATAGTTAGTCTTTAGGCCTTTTACTATAATATTATCTATATATAGTATATAATAATCTAGGATTAGGTCTTATAGGATTTTAGTTACTACTTATATAAACTCTATAACTAAGTTTATAGTTCCTATAGGTAGTATATATTATTAAACTAGTCTATAGGTTACTATATAGAATATAGTTATTAGTCTAGAGTCTTAGTAGAGTTCTACTTAGTTATAACTAGAGAAAAAGTCTATTAGAGATATAATATAGTACTCTATAAACTCCTCTAAGAACTTATTAGGGTTTAGTAGTATATTTATATCCTAGACTATTATACTATTTATATATTATCTATTATTAATAAGCTTATATCCTTTATCTTTTTTCTTTATAATAAACTAGGGATTACTATAGGGGCTTTTACTTAGCTTAAGGATCCTTTAGGTTAGGTATTCTTATATTATTTTATATACTACTTCTCTTAGTTTATAGAGAAATAGGAAGTTATTTTCTTTCTAGGCCTCGTATAGTATAGTATTAATATATACTAGAGGTATAATATCTAGATAAATATAGCCGGATTCTATAAATCTAAAGCTTAAGGTAGCTTCTTTATATATAAAGACTTTAATTAGTATCTCTCTTTCTCTTAGCTATAGCTAGTCTATAATCTTTATTTCTACTAATTACTTATTAGTAATCTAAGTACCCTTTAGAAACTAGACTATTTAGTTAGTAATATATTTACTAAATTATCTCTAGTCTTATTCTTAATTTACTAGTTATCTAAGCTCTACTCTACTCTTCTAGTCTATTTAGCCTTCTACTTTATATAGTTATACTAATAAGATATAAATAGGCTATACCTTCTTATCTTTAGCTTTATATATAGTATTTACTTTAAATTTAAGTTTTATATCTAGTAAGCCCTTAGGTACCTATTCCTCTTTCGCCTATTATTCTTATAGTAGATCCTTAATAATTTCTAAAAGATATTCGTCTAGCAAGGTACTAGTTTATTCTATTATTATTAGGTCTACTCTTAAATTATCTTTTAGTTACTAATATTAGTATTATTATTATAAATTAGCCCTAAGATATTTATTTTATTAGGTATATAAGTTATATTAAATATCTTAAGAAAAGAGAGAGAGTACGTTCTCTTCCTACTATATATACTACTCTAATTACCTAAGCTTAAAGGTCTAGATAAAGCTAAGACTATAATATACCCCTCTACTTACTCCTCTAGGTATTATTTAGTCTTAGTTTAGATCTTAGTCTAGGGTTTATATACTACTATACTACTACTTTAGTATAGCGCCTTTATTTACTATATAGCTTCGCTTAGCGTATATACTCCTCCTCTAACTACTAGGTATTATTTTTAGTTTAGAGTTTATGCGCTACTATACTATTAGCTAGTATAGCGCCTTTATTTTACTATATAGGTTCGCTTAGCGTATATACCCCTACTACTTATTTTACCCTAGCCCTTTATCTATATATTTCCCTACTATACTTCCTCTATACTATTACTATTTTAGTATCTAATAGATTATACTACCTTAATATATAGCTAATATTATATACTTACTTTACCTAGCTCCTATAGTATATTAGGCTAGTAGGGGTAATAGAGGTAATCCTTCCTAGCCTCTACTAGGTCTTTTCCCTAGTTACTATAGAGATTAACCTATCTTAGTAGGTCTTTTCTACCTTTTTTAGATAGCTACCTAACTAAGTTATAGCCTACTCCTACTTACTCTACTCTCTATTATATAGGTTAATATATACTTAAGAGAGACTCTAGTAATAAGGGCCTAGTACCTTCTTTAACTTCTAAAGAGATATACTATAAGTATATTAGTTAGCTTACTATATTTAGTAAGGCTAACTATAAGCTAGGCTATAGGAATAGCTATACTACTTATATAAAAGCTAAGTTATACTATAAGCGTAATTTATATCTTTTTACTACTAGTCCTAAGGTACGCGCTATACTTCGCGCCTAGATTTAGTACTACGCTAAAGGGCGTTAGAATAGGGACTCCTATATTACTAAAAGAGGTACCTATAGTACTAATTACTTAAAGCCTATATATAGTACCTATTACTATTTTACCCTATAGTTTTATAAGTTATAGAGAAATTATAAGTTTACTTTATAGACTACTACTAATAATAACTACTCTAGTAATATAGTATATTCTAGCTATAAGGAGTATAAGATATAAGTAAATTAGGGAAGTAAGGTAGATAATTAGCTCTAACCCTTTAATAATCCTTTAATAAATACTCCTAGCTAGGGACGTTATAGTACCGCCTTAGATATCTAATATTTAGCTATAGCTACTATATAAGCTTTCTAGGAGTTTAAGTATTACTATAGAGAGGATTATAAGTAGACTAATTAGTACTTTAATACTATAGATAGCTACTTTAATCGCTTTAAGAGTAATATAGAAGTAGGTTATTATATATTCTTTTTATTAGTAAATTACTAACTTATAGTTTATAGTAGAATATTAATATAATTCTAGACTACCTCCTACTTCTACCTATTAGATTAAGTATCCTAGCTACTATAGCTTTAATATATCTTCCTATCCTTCCTACTATACTCTTAAAACGCCTTCCTACTTATATTATAATATATAATATAATATTTTCCTAGGGGCTTTAGCTAGGTACCCTAGTAGTAGGAGGTATAATTTTATAGGTTTTACTAATATTAATAAGTTTACTCCTTCCTAATTAGGTATTTATTTCTATACTCTCTTAGTATAGTCTTATTACTATTAAACTCCTACTCCTTACTTAGCTTAACCTACTCTCTTAGCTCCCCCTTCTTATTACCCTAGTAGAGGCGCTAGGTTCTTAGACTATTAGTACTATTATCTTAAGTATTATCTTAAAGAGGCTTATTAAGATTAGGTATTATACTAGTTTAAGGTAGAGGGGGCTCCTTCTATATCTAAGGTATTAGAGGACTCTAAGGATAAAGATAATTCTTACCTTATTAGTAAGAAGGATAACTAGGATCTTTATAATAATTAGGTAGTAGTTATTCTATACTAGGCTAGCGCCTTATATATTATAGTAAAGTTCCTAGGCCTTATTTAAAAGGGATATAAGTTTATATATATTTTTTTTTCTTTTACTACTATAGTACTATTATACCTATAAAATAGCCTCTTTATAAAGGGGGTTATATACTCTATATACCCCTATAAGATTTTTAATAATAATACTACCTTTTCTTTACTCTTCCTATCTAAACTAGGGGGGCTATTATAATACTATATATTCCTCTACCTATTTTTAAAATAGTCTAAAGCCTTTATATTCTAGATATCTTCTAAGGGCTATTAAGTTAGTACTAACTAGCTCTTCTATTTTACTAGTACTTAGTATTTTCCTTTTTCTTATATATTTTTAATATATAGTATCTCCTCTACCTCCTATTCTCTAAGACTTAGGTTATTTTCTTTAAGCTTAAGAACTATAGTAGACTAGTTATCCTATAGTATTTAGCTAGGTAGAGGGTTATTAGCTACTTATTCTACTAAGTCTATATAGATAGTTTTATATAGATTTCCTAGTAAGTCTAGTATTACTATAAGTAGGGATAGAACTATAGTTATAGTATACTTTATTTATAGCTAGTCTAGTTTCTTACTTAGGCGGTTTATTTTTATTAGATTAGATAAGATATTAGATAGAATTAGTAGTTATTAATTATTAATTATCTTATATTCTATTATCCCTTTATCCGGGTCCTCTTTAGATCTCTATAGCCTTATCCTAGTAAGGCCGAAGTAGGATTAAAGTAGGTCGCCTAACCTAGTTATAATTAATACTAATACTTAACTACCTACTAGATAGCCTCCTATCTAATATACCCCCTTAGCTTAGAAGCTCTATTATAAGCTACGTAAACTAATTAATTAATCCTATATAATAAGGCCTTCTAGCTACTCCTATAACTTCTTAAGCTTAGTTTCTTTTAACGGGGATTCCTTACGTTTAATAAGTCCTAATTAATTAAGGAAACTAGCCTATTTATTAGCTAGTAGTAATTTAGTAAAACTATTAGTAATTATATTATTAGATAGAATATACTCTACCTTAATTATCTTTTAGGTAACTTCTTATTATAGCTAGTAATAGTATATATTAATATACTAAAGCTTTATTTAGAGCTTAGCTATATCCTTATTTACTAAGTAGATAGTTTAGGTATTATTATACTTAATTATAATAATTAGATAGCTTAGAGTTACCTAAAGCCCCTTTAATAATTATAATATAAAGATTACTTCTTTAGCTACTTAAGATAGTATAAGTAATTCTACTTCTATTATTAATATTATAATAGTATCTTATTTACTTACTCTCTAGGCGATAAGTCTACTAAATAGCTTAATAGCGTATTCTTAAGAGCTTTTTCTATCTAATATATTATCTACGAATAACGCGTTACTAGCTACCTTAAGGTCTTCGCCTCTACTAAGTTTAAGAGCTAGGGCTTTTATCCTTTTAAGATAGAGAAGTATATAGTTAGTAGCGTTATAGTACTCTATACTTAGATTAGTAAGAAAATAAGTAAGTTATAACGTCGTAAATACTATATTAGGTCTTATAGTAACTACTACGTATAGTAAGAGCCGATCTTGCATTAGTATTAGTTAATTTTAGCTAGGTCTACTAGGCTATCTCTTAGTTAAAGTTTAATACTTAATATTAGCGTATTATATTTTATATCTTATTAGCTCGTTAGTTAGCTAATCTTATTAGCGTATACAGCTTATAATAGCTAAATAATCCTCTAGGTTTAGTCGCGTATTACTTCTATACTAAGGAACTACTAAAGGTTATCTCCTCTAGTATATAGATACTTATCCTATATTAGCTTAATAGCCTTTATTACTTCTTATTATTACTTTAAGTAGTATACGATTATAATATCGTCTATATAGAAGAAGATAATTACTCTATCCTTAATTATATAGTATAGCTCTTATAGTACTTATTTGAATCCGATTTAGGCTAAGGTTACTATAAACTCTTTCTACTAGAGTAGTAGTAAGATATAGAGGCTATATAGTACCTTCTATACCTTAAGTAGAGTACTAGGCTTCTAATATCCTCGGTATCCTTATATATATCTCTTAATTAATTACTACGTATATAAACGTATTTATAACGTTATATTACTTTACTTTAAGATCGAATTTAGTAGTAATTACTATTAGTATTCTAAAGGAGCGGCCTACTAGTATACTACGTACGTGTCCTAGAATATAATATTATATTACTAGTCTCCTCTTACTATAAGTCTTACCTTATATTTATTAAGGTAGTAGTATTTATCGAGTTTATACGTATAGACCTATATATAATCTAGTATTTACTATCCTATTCGTTTTACTAGTAATCTAGAATCTTAATCTAGGATTTTATTTATTTATAGCTTTTAAGGTACGTCCTCTCTACTTCCTTAAACATCTTGTAGAGTAGGTATTCTTCTAAGTTTAAGTATACTATAGGTAATACTAGTAATTAGTTATAATAGAGTTTAATCCCTTAGCTATTAGTTATTTTAGCTAAGCTTTATTAATTAGCTTATTCTCGTATTAACTAATATATCTAGCCTTAGTACCTACTATAAAGGCGGCTACCTATAGGACTATTATTAATATAGCCTAGTAGGATAAGTTTATCTTATTATTATTATTTACCTCTTCTTAAATAAGAAAGGCTACTAGCGGAGGAGTTATTAGTAGTAATAGATATACCTCTATAACTTTCCTCCTTAGTAGAATCTAGATTAATAGTTGCGCGAGTCTCTTCCTATATTATATCGTCCTTATAGAATATTTCTATTTCTAGTTATTAGCTCTAAGTACCTAGGAGTTCAACTATCTTTACCTAGGTTACAATTTCCTCTAAGGTATTATATATAAGGTTATCTATTAGGTCCCTAGTTTTACTATTAAAGACTACTTCTTTATTAAATACTATATTATAGGTACTAATTACTTTAGCTATAGATAGAATCTAGATATAGTAGATATTAGTTAATTAATATCCTATAAGATACCTAATCTAGGCTTTTAGGTCTAGCCTTTATAGCCTAGACTTTCCTTAGTAGGTATTATCTATTATTACGAAGGCTTTATACCTATATACTCTTAGATAAGCTTAATTTAGTCTTTAGGGTCTAGTAACTATACTATTTATAGTAGCTACGCGTGTAAAGAATATTTTATAAGGCGATTTCTAATTATTTAGATAGTTTAGCATTTAATTGTATAGGTATACTACTACTCTAGTAATTTCTAGCTAGAGTTCCTATAGAAGATTTATATCTAGTTAAATTATATATACTTTCTCTTTTATTATACCCCCTAAGCATTCTACTCCTCTATTTTATAATTATATATCTAGAGTAGAAGGCTCGATTCTAATTAATAGGGATATATACTACCTCTTAACTTCTTACTTAACTATAATAATTTCGTTATCTATCTTAATAACTTTAACTATAATATTAAATTACTTCTTTATAAATTAGATAAAGAGGCCTAATAGGTAAATAATAGAGTATACTAGCCTATTATCTTTAAAGTAGAAATCCTATATATATTAGGAGTTTTAGTAGGTAATTAGTATTTAACTTCTCTCTTTTATAAAGCTACCTACCTTATATTTATAGAAGTCTATAGTAATTCTCTTACTAGGTCCTTTATTATTTAGTCTTAGAGTCCTATATATTTAGCGTTTTAATTTTAATTTACTATAGGCATTATATTATACTATAGTAATACCTTTAATCTTTACCCCCTTAGATTATTATATAAGGTATTTAATAGCGGAAGTCCTAGGGTACCCTAGTTATTTATACTATAGTATAGCTATTACCTTTTATAGTAATCGTTTAGCTTAATTTATACGCACGTAGAAAGCTAAGGTAGATATAGTAGTTTACTTAATAACCTATTACCTATAGCATTCTAATAAAATAGTAATAATTAAGCTATCCTATTATTATAGGCTTATTAGATCTTCTTAGTTATCCTACTATATTCCTTACCTTTAGAGTAGCCTAAATAATATAAGGCTATAGAGGAAATCTAGGCACTATATAATATTATAAAGGTATAAGATTTATTTACCCTAAGATCTCTCTACTATTAATTTAATAGCTTCGTATCCCTTAATCTAAACTCTTAAGTTACTAGCCTAAATATAATCTCCTATTACTAGTAGGCGTATATCTTTAAGCCTTAAGAGGTTATTATAGATATACGTAGTTATACTAGAGTCTAGGATAAAGGTATCCCTTAATAGATATCCTTATTAGTATTAGATAAGTATATAAGAATCGAGATAACGATTAAGATAGTAATCGAGATAGGCACGCGCGCACGTGCGCTACTAGCGCTACTAGCTAAGTAAGCTAAACTAAACCGCGCCGCACTAGCTTAACTATAGGTATCCCTTTAATAGGAGAGCCGTAATTAAATAACGCGCTAGCTTAATAAAGGGAGACCCTAGGGTATAAGCGAAATTAAGGAACTTTCTAAAGTATATTAAGAGTAGTAGAGAGAGTAGAAAATAGAATAAATCAATTACTCTATTATTATTACAATTAATTATCACGTACTTCGTATATATTAGTAATACTAATTAAACCCTATTAAAATCTAATAATTAAGAGTCTTACTACCTTAACTAAATTAAGCTAAACTAATAACTAAAATTAAATTATAATAGCCTATTAAGCGTAACGCGATCCTATAGTAATACTAAGGAATAACGCTAACTATACGGCCTAGTTGATATAACTATAATCTAGATACGTAGTCTATAAAATCTAGGATAAGATTAACCTAGCTATAACTACTAAACTTATCGAAGAGCTAGAAATTATTAGCCCTCTAGTAATCGCTAATTATACGCTAGCCTCTAATATTTAGGAACTATTATATTAATCTAAACTATTAATAGTAGGTCTTAAAGCTTTTAAGGAGGATCTTAAATACTATAAGACTCTCTCTAAGCGGTATCGAATTAATTAATATATATATAATAAGGAATAGACGAGCTTATAGTAGATTATAGTTTTTATCCAATTATTAGTTATACTATATCTACTACGTACTTACTACTTACTAGATTAGTTACTATAATAGTAGCTTACTAACCTTAAATAAACTATTAGCATTAATAAGTAGCTAGAGAAAGAGCGAGCTTATAAGCGCTATATCTACTTACTTAAACTAATAAGGAGTATATTAAATTAGGAAACCTAGCTAGCTAAGTATAACTAAGCTACTACTAATGTAGAAGCTTATAAAGTAGTAGAGGTATTATAGATTAATATAGTTACTAAAGACTTCCTCTTAGTAGTTAATAAGATTACTCCTATATAGTCTATAAACTTTTAAGATTATAGTTAATTTAAAGATTATATAACCCGTAAGGAGATAATAAAATAATTCTAAGAATACTTAATAGTAAATTATCCTCTTAAATTAGAGAAAAATAGAGCTACTTTTATAGTTGATAATACCTTATTAGATCTTCCTACTAGTAGTAAAACCACCTAGGGTAGGACTAGGGACGCCTCTCCTATAGAATATAATCTACTACTAAACTATATTAGACTTTAGTTAAACCTAAACTAAGGTAGACCCTAGTATAAAAATTAACCTAGCTAAGATATTAATAATATACGATTAACTAGGCTAACTATAGTAGAGGAAAAATACCCTACTTATAGTAAATTCTATAACCTAAGGGAATACTATTATATTAATCTAGATATAACCCCTCTACGTTAGAATCTAAATAAGACTCTATAAGAGCTTATTAACTATAAACGTAAAAATAATACTATATTTTAAGGATTAATTAGAGGATAGTCTAAACTTCGCTTTAGGCGATTACTAACTCTAATACCTAGAGATTAAGAATAACTCTATAGTAGAAGAATATTAAGTATTAAAGGGACCTTTACTACTATATCCTTTTAAACTATAATAAATAACTATAATAAATATCTACTATAGGATTTATTTATCCTTAATTTAGGTATAACCTACTATATTATAAATAACCTAGATTATATCTATAGCTATCGCCTACCTACTTAAGAAGACTATATCTAGGCTAGTAATTTAAAGATATAGGTAAAGGGATATAGATCTATTAATCTAACGTTAAAGAATTAATCTAAGGTAAATTAACTAGCTTTATATAACGTAGCTATATGCCCGGATATCTACTATAACCTAGTCTTATTCTAATTACTCTAGTAGAGAGGAATATAGTAGAATACCTAATTAGAACCTATAACCCTAAATAAACTAGATAAGTAGATAATTGGAAATCTTACTAAGATCTATAGCTAATAGGTACTCGAGTTTTATCTATTATAAGAAGCGATATATTATACCTATAAACCTAGGTTAACTAGAGTAACTATACTCCTATAGTATAAGAGACTAGGCTATCTAGGACTAGTAGTAATTAAGCACCTTATCTAGTAAACTTAAGGGGTACGCGTAAAAGAAGTAACTACTATTGAATATAACTTCTATAGTAAAGCTAAGATAAAATATTAAATTAGCCGCGTACTACGAGTTAGCTATAAAGGACTAGGAGAAAGAATCTCTATTAATTTCTACTTATATAAAGAATAGAGCTTTAATAAAGAAAAGAGCTAGATACTAGTTACTAAGAAGTTTTCTAAACTATAGTAGGACTTCTACTTTATAGATAACTAGTTAGCGAAGTTAATAATCAAGATACTAGAAAACTTTATTCTCTTCTTGAAAAATTAGTACAATATCTCAGTTAAAGTAATTAAAGCTAATAACGAGATTACTATAGTAAAACTAGAAGTCTAGTATTAGTTAAGCTTATAAGGTATTACTATTAAACCTTTAGCTCTAGACACTTAAGCTTAAAATAGAGGAGCTAAGCGCGCTAGAGGTATTAATAAGGAGAAATCACGCATAATATAGCTTAACGCTAATCTACCTTAGGAACTTTAGCTAGAAATTACTAGAGCTAGAGTATACCTCTATAACTAAATACTAAGTTATATAAATAACTAGAAAACGCTATATAAGATCTTCTTTATAGGAGTAGCTCGTAATTAAGGAATTATAGTATTACTAAGAAAGCCTAATCTAGCTTATTTAAAAGCCTATAGGTATAAAGCTTTTATAATAACTAATAATACCTACTATAGTAAATTAAGACTCTAGTAGCTAGACCTAAAGGCCTAGATTAGATACCTTATTAGATACTAGTTATTAAATATCTACTAGATATAGGTACTATCTATAGCTAAGGTAATAAGTACTTAAGATATTATTTTTAATAAGTATATAATCTTTAATAGTAAAATAGAGGACCTAATAGATAACCTTATACATTAAACGCTAGAAGAGATTACTACTTATATAAGAACTATTAAGCTCCTAATACTAGTTTATTAGCTAGAAATAGAGTCTTTCTATAAGAATAATACTAATCTAGATATATTAACTAATAAAGTAGACCTACCTAGCTACTATTAAGGAAGAAAGATTAGAGAATATTACCTAACTCTACTACTATCTCTACTACTAGTAGTACTCCTAGCTTACTTAATAACTAGAGGGTTAGTACTATATAAGTTATCTAAAATCAGCTTAGGTAGAGAATAGTTAACTACTATAATAAAAACCTATAATAACTAAAGATTATCTAAAACTATTCTATAGGTAGTAGCCTTTATAGTAGGTACCTAGGTAGGAAACGTTAGGTAATATAGAGGAGAGTTGTCAGATAAGATGAGCAATCCAGTCGAGCTGCCCATGGGGCTGGCCTACGAGCTAGCACACGAGATTCAGATGTCGATCGAGATGGCGATCGATTTGGCACGCGCGCGCACGTGCGCGCACGTGCTCCACTAGCTAGGCGAGCCAATCAGCAGATTCCAGGTGCACCCTAAGTCTATCGGCAACTCGCCAGCCGGCCACATCATCAATAAAGAACGAAAATCAATCCAAGATAATCAATCAATTCAATTATCATCATACATCAATAAATCATCTTTTCACTACGTGCAATAATCACATCCTTTTATCATAATATTATCCAGATCAAGGTAAACCATTAAACCACCTCAAATCTAACAAGAGTTAATAGATAAAGTAAAGATAAAAAGAATACTCGCTAGAGGCTTAAAGCTCTATTATAGTTAACTCCTACCTCTACTAATATGCCGAATAAACCTGGATAACTATCCAATAGGTAAGCTATTTAAAGAAGCTGAATACGCTTATATAATAAGCTACTAGAAGATAAGATTATAGACTAAAGTACTAGCTAATCCAATTAAATAAATAGGATAATAGATACTTGATTATATATAGGTTTATACCTATAAATTGGATAAATACTACTAGTTTATTAAATGTAAAGCCTAACTAGTAGTACGTAGAGATTAGTAAAGAAACGTTATATTACAAGACACCTACGCTATAATACTAGCTAGCCGCTCCTTCTAGATACTTATAGTAATTGCAGCTAAATACAATCTTGAACTAAAATAGTATAACGTAATAAACGCCTTTATCTATACTATAATAGATCGAGAGATCTATATAAAGATACTAAAGGGATACTAGAAGAAGGGAATAATCCTTTAGGTCTAAAAAGCTCTATATAGACTACGTATTTCACCTCTACTATAGTAGAAAGAGTTTACTTTAATACTAAAGTCTCTTGGTTTTTAAATAGTACCCTATAAACTATATTATATAGTAAAAGATAGTATTATTATCTTCTTCTACGTAGATAATATTATTATAGCCTACGACAAGAAGAAGACTAAAGAAGTAGAAAAAATAACTAATCTCTTAAGAGAGAAGTATACTATTACTAGAGGAGTAGATCTCTAATAGTTCCTTAGTATAGAGATAATCTAGAAAAGAGAGTAATACCTTATCTAGCTCCTATAGACCGTATATATTAATAAGATATATTAGCTCGCTAATAAACGAGACGTCTACTACGATACTCTAATAGCTACTTCTAAGCTTTAGCCTTATACTAGCTTAGTAACGCTATCTAAGATTAATAAGTACTAGCGTAAAATTAGCTTACTCCTATTTACTATAGTAACTACTAGACTAGATATAGTATTCGCAACATTATAATTAGCTCGATTCCTTATAAACCCGAACACTACGTACTAAGAAGCTACTAACTAAGTACTTATATATCTATTAAGTATAAGATAGAGAGTACTCTAACTAGGAGGAGGTGATTTACTCTAGGTAGCTAGTAATACCTCCTTTACTAATAATACTCTAGATAGAAAGAGCTCCTAAGGATATATAATTAAACTATTTAATAGTCTTATTGTATAGAGAGCTAATAAATAAAATACTATTACTATCTTAATAACTAAAGCTAAATTACTAGCTCTATCTTAAGTAGCTAAAGAAGCTATCTTTATATTATGATTACTAGATAAGCTAAAGGTTAAACTACTAATAAGCTATATTACTATCTAGTATAATAATACTTAAATAATCTAGCTTATTACTAAAGAACTAGCTAAACTCTAAACTAAACTAAGGTACGTTAATATTTATAACTACTAGCTAAGGTAAGAGGTATTAGATAGTTGAATTAAAGTAGTATATACTCTATTAATAGAGATAACTACTAATAGGTTTACTAAGGTACTCCTAGAAAATAAGTAGGAGAGTTTCTTAACCTAACTTAGACTAGTAGAAGTATAGAAACACTAAATCACGTATAAAGTACCTCTTAATAAAATCTAAGCTTACTTAAATAATCTCTTATATACCTAATAGTTCTAGCTTACTAATAGATTATTAAGCTAAAGGGGTATATTAGATAAGTATATAAGAATTAAGATAATAATTAAGATAGTAATTAAGATAGGTACGCGCGCACGTACACTACTAGCGCTACTAGCTAAGCGAGCTAAACTAAACTACGCCGCACTAGCTTAACTACGGGTATCCCTTTAATAGGAGAGCTATAATTAAATAATATACCAGCTTAATAAAGGGAGACCCTAGGGTACGAGCGAAATCAAGGAACTTTCTAAAGTATATTAAGAGTAGTAGAGAGGGTAGAAAATAGAATAAATCAATTACTCTATTATTATTACAATTAATTATTACGTACTTCGTGTATATTAGTAATACTAATTAAACTCTATTAAAATCTAATAATTAGCTTATACTAAATACTACTTTTATTATACCCTTATTAAGTCTTAAGATCTCGCGTCTATTTAGTTATTTAATAACTACGTCTAGTATTTATAATATTTTAATATAGGGTATAATTAATTATAAGATAGTTATAAGGTAAGGTTATTTAGTCTCTAGGGATATTTCCTATATTCTTCTCTATAAGTTAGTATTATATTTAAGTTTATACTATACTAGTTTTATAACGCCTTAATTTAGCTTAAACTACTTAGGTACCTTAGCTATATTTATATAGTAGTAGTTAGATATCTTATAACGCTATTTATAGGTAGGATATATATCTCTAGCTATTACTATATTCCTCTCTAGGAACTACTTAGTTCTAGTACTTTAACTATCTATCTTTTACTTATTTAATAGCCTAGGGTTTCCCTAGCCTTAATAGTTATTATTAGATAGCGCCCTTATTTCTATATTAGAGGCGTCCCTTAGTATATTTAAGTTAGATTTACTACTCGCCGCATATAAGTCTCCTACTATAAAGGTACTCTTTAGCTTCCCTCTTAAATAGATAATAAAGGCTTATAAAATTATAGAAGAGTTTTATTATCTATTTCCTATTTATAGCTTTCTTATTATATCCTAGCCCTTAGAACCCTATAGTCTAAGTTAATACTACTTTTAATATAGAGCCTAGGAAGTTATCTATTATAGCTTATATTTATATAACCTTAGCTATCTTAAGGGTCTTAGCTTAAGTTACTACCTAATTATATTTACTTAGCTATATCTCCTAGTTTATAGTAGTTTATATTAGTCTAAGTATAGCGTAGTATCTTTCTTATACTTACGCTCTTTCTTTATCTACGTCTACTCTAACTATATTTTAGAAGGAGGTTATCTATTCGCGTAGTATTCTACTTTTAGTATAGTAACTAAGTTATAGATATAGTATTATAGTTATAAGGATATATTTAACTATCTTTAAGATTCTATTATTTTCCTCTTAATACTCTTTCTTAAGTATCTTGTATAATTTAATATAGAGCTTATAATCTTTATAATCCTCTCTATATACCTCTTAACCTTTATCTAAGAGATCTAATATTCGCGATAGTATTATAGGGTTTTATAAGGTAGTTATTAATATATTAACTATATCCTATACTACTCCCTATGCGCTACCTCTCCTAACTTAGATAGTATATAATAATATAGTTAAGGTATTACTTATATTTATTAAAGGTTTATATTACGAGATCTCTAGAGGTAGTAGGACCTATAGTATCGGGTATGTCCATCACTATTCTTACGAGCAAACAGCATTTCAGAGATTCATTCTCAGCGAGCGCCTATGGTCCATGAAATTGGGAAGGTGTGTAATTCTTCTTAATAAGTGCTCACACTCACTAAGCAAACCGGTCTCGAACAAAATCTATACACGGAGTATACCATTCTTGTTTTCTATTCTATCTATTAGCATGAAATTCTAGAGGGGCAAGCATGCCATATCCTCCAGCTCATCTAGAACTCTTTCAATACTCTGCCGGGGTAAGCACCACTCGTTACCTATTCGAATGATTAATTAAGCTGTTATAGGCGAGAGAATTAGTCACGAGGAGCTTTTCAAATATACAAATGGACGCTTCTTGGTCAGGGAGAAGGAATTATGCGACCAAAGATATCTGAAATTCGACTTAGACCAGCTCTACGCTGTAGCCGCCTCTGCCGGCAGTAGCAAATCGCCTATCCGCAAAATTGAGAAAATAGAAGGCGGCTTCAGCAAGGCATTACTTATAAGCAAAGAAGATAGAACGGAGGTCGATGCTAAACTCCCTTTCTCTATTACTGGGCCCCCTAAGTACCTAACAGCATCTAAAGCAGCCGTTCTACAATACTATACGCCCTCTATATTTTAGAACGGAAAGCTTGTGGCTAATTAATGCGCCAATAGTGCATAATCACACTATAGTTCCGGTCTCTAAAGTCCTAGCATAGAACGCCGACTCTTCGAACCTAGTTAGTGCCAAATACATTATAATGGAGAAGGCTGTCGGCTGTCAACTAGTTAAGAAATAGGGAGAGATGGAAGATTTGAGTCATTTTAAATTCATCAAAAACCTATGCAAGGTTGAAGCTGATCTTGCGGCGATTGCTTTCCCGGCGAATAGAAGTCTTTACCTCCATAAGTCAATAGGGGCCGGCGATAAGTACAAACCTCTAGCGCCTAAGATAGACCCTTCTAGCCATTTTTGCATCGGGCCGTCTTGCGAGCGGTCATAGTTCGGCAAGGACGAAGCGGAATCTATACAGGCCCGCTTTGACCGAGGGCCATATAAGTAATACTACTCGCCGCACTGGCCAAGGTGCGGAGCACCTTGGCCGTGGACAGCTCAACGGTACTTACCAGCTCAACGGCACTTTTTCGTACAAATTTGTCTTGCAACGTTAATAACTCTACAACGCAGATGTAAATTGAAGCTCTAAAACGAGTAAATTTGAGTATAGTATATATACTATATAGAGTAGCAGTTTTGAGTATAAACTACTCAAGTTCGTAGAGTTATCGCGCGAGTAGACGTACGAGTTGGGTAGCTACAGCGTAGAGCCAGAGGCCTCAACTTGAATAACTACTCAACGCAGGTGAAAAGTGAGGCTCTAAAATAGTCAAGTTTGAGTATAGTATATATATAATATAGAATCGCAATTTAGAGACTACTGCTACGCGCTGAGGCGCTAGTCTGTAATGCGTTATTGGTTAGCTTTATACTTCCTTACTATAGCGCGCGCGACCTTATTAGCATCCTTTTTAATGTACGCGTCTACTATAGCTTAAGCTGAAGCTGTAGTAAGTACTCTAGACTGTTTATCGCCTTTAACTTACCTCTAGCTAGCTTTTTAGCGTTGTTATCGCTCTTGTTAGACTGTAGTTATCTAGTATAACTTACGCTCTATAGTGCGAGTAGACCTAGCGTATACCTTAGCCTACTCGAGTATACTTAATAACTCTATATCTAGGCACCCTTAACGGTCCTACTCTATGAGTAGCTCTCTAACTCTATCTATAAACTTATTATATTTAGAGAGATCTCGTAGCTAGTGGCGCTCTAGCTATAGCTTACTCGTAGAGCTCTTAGCGCTACGTAGTAGCTTTTAGTATATAATTAGTAGATTCTACAGCTAAATACCTACTAACTCCTACGCCTTTTTAACTATAGATAGCTTAAAAGCTTGCGCTCTAATACCTTTAATCGCGTTGAAAAACTTAAGTTTATTAAAGTTAGTATAGCTAGTACGCGTAGCTACTTTAACTTCGCGTTTATAGTAGGATTTATAAGGCTGAAAATAAACTAAATTAAGTAGCTATAAGTCCTATAAGGTATAAGGTAGTATTATAAATAGGATTATCTTATAATTATTATAGTATTTAAGAAACTCTAGAGTTAAGTAGGTACTAAACCTATCTAAGATAAGTAGTCTCTAGGTACCTACTTAGCGTAGTAATAAGTAAGAGTAAAAGTACTTTAGCTACTCTAGTATAAGCGTATTATTTATATAGCTACTACTACTTAAACCTATACTATACTTACTAGGTAGAGATATCTAAGTATACTATTTTTCGAGATATATAGTACCTTTAGTAATAAGTATAGGTAGTAGTATATCGCTAGTAGTATTTATCGCCTCTATTATAGTAATAAAATTATAGTTTATCTTACTTATACTACTTTATTAGTAGTTATTATAGTCTTAGCTTTACCTAGACCTTTAAGCTTAGGTAATTAGAGTAGTATATATAGTAGGAAGAGAACGTACTCTCTCTCTTCTCCTTAAGATACTTAATATAACTTATATACCTAATAAAATAAATATCTTAGGGCTAGTTTATAATAATTAAGTATCTTTAAAAAATAATAATAGTAGAATAGGCGTATAATATAAATATCTCTATTAACCCCCTAATACTAGAGAGTATCTATTACGAGTTATAATAGTAGTAAAATATCCAATAAGCTAAAATAGCGATAATATAGAATCTCTAAGAGGAGTTATAGTCCCTCCTTACCCCCTAATTAATACTATAAGGATATATAGTAACTCTAGGTATAGATCCCTTACTACTAGATAGCTTACCGCCTTAGGATAGTTTAGCTCTAGCCCTACCTCTAGTATAAATCTACTCTAAGTATAAGCTACTCCTAATAGGCGAACCCTTCTTAGGCGATAAAGCGTACTTCTAAGTCTAGAAGGTTACTCTTACCTATAAACTTATAACTAATATAGACTTTATAAGAGGATTAAAGGAATAATTTATATATATTTAGGCTAACCTAAATCTAAATATATAGAAAGAGATTATAGTATATTATAAGGCTAGTAGGTATAGTAAGGACTAGGACCCCTAGTACTTTATAGAATACCTAACGTTTATATATAAAGATAATTATAGCTAGGAATATACCCTAGTAGAACTTAACTACCTCTAGTAAGGGGCTAAGGAGTAGTTTACTGAATTTTTCGTATAATTTAAAATATTAATATAT
>JAJTIZ010000292.1:0-28977 GCA_021365335.1 Phaeosphaeriaceae sp. PMI808
TAGGTTAATCTCTAGCTAGAGCTCCTATAGGAGATTAGCATTTAACTATATTACTCGAGCCTTCTCCTTAATAATACCCTCTAAGCGTTTAGCTCCTCTATTTTATACTTATATATCTAGAGCGTAAGGCTTAACTTTAATTCCTAGTATTATTAAGTACCTAAGTACTTTAGGTTTAACTATTACTATCTTATTATTAGCTTTAATTACTTTAATAGTAATATTAAATTAAGTTTAGAGAAACTTAACTAGTATAATTAACGCTATAGTTTAATTACCTTTAAAGTAGAAGTCCTAGATAAAGTAAGAGTATTAGTCTATTAGGAAATTTAGGGCTATTTACTCTCCTAGTCCTTTATTAATTAATTAAAGCTCTTACTATATCTATCTCTTTAACTTAGTACGTCTATATATATTATATTATACTATTATAATAGTAATAGCCCTAGATAACCTAATCTCTTATACTAGAGTAGTATAGTAGCCTACTTTAATCTAATTATCTTAGAGTAAAATACTATAGTAGTTTTCGCTTCTAGGCTTCTAGGATTAACCTAATCTAATATACTAGAGTAGCGTAGTTCTCCTCTTTTTAAGAGAGATACTATAGTAGTAATCGCTTCTAGGCTTCTAGGATTTATAACTATATTATAATATAAGGCTTTTTAGGATCTAATTAGTTAATTATCTTTTTTAAGCTCTTATTAGACTTTAGTCTTAACTATACTAAATTTAATATAGCTTAATTTAGCTTAAAATATTTAGGTACTAGCTTAGTATAGATATAGTAGTAGTTCTTAAGTTTATAAGTTAGTTACCTATAAGTAAGGTATTCTTTACTAGTACTCTTAAGAGTTCGCTTACTCGTTTAATTAGTTACTCGTAAATAATTTTACTAGGGTCTCTCTTAGCTACCCTATAATAAAGTAGATAGTACTCTATTATCTAATATACTA
Organism: Phaeosphaeriaceae sp. PMI808; assembly: GCA_021365335.1. NCBI lineage: Eukaryota > Fungi > Ascomycota > Dothideomycetes > Pleosporales > Phaeosphaeriaceae > Phaeosphaeriaceae sp. PMI808. The sequence continues at coordinate 957 of JAJTIZ010000292.1, forward strand.
GAGGCGTCTCTTAGTATATCCTAGTTAGGCTTACTACTAGTTATATATACTAACCTAAGAGCCTCCTACTACTTTAATAGAAGATAAGATTAGATTATATAGTTTTAGAAGAGTTTTATTATCTCCTTTCTATATATAGTCGATCTATTTACTCTAGGACTAGAGAAGGTTATTACCTATATAGGGGCGACCTTTTTAAATAGTACCTAGAAAGTCTTTTATTATATCTTAATTATTTTATAGCTTACTTACTCTTTCTATTTTAGTAAGAGTAGTAGCTTAGTTATACTTAGTTAGCTATATATCCTAATTATTTAGAGATCTTATAGGCTTTAGAGTAGTATAGTACTATCTAGCTAGAGGCGCTTATAATAGCTATTACCCTAGCTAGCTTATAGTTACTAATATCTAGTTTAATAGGAGTTACTAGTTTTAGAATTACTTTAGTAATGTCCTCTAAATCGACGATAGGCTAGATTTTAAGTAGGTTATAACTTATCTTAAGTTAGTAGTACTATATTAGCTAGCTATTATAATCTATAAGAACTACTATAGTATCTCGGTTTAGTAAGTACCTTATATTAAGCTTAGTTAAAGGTTATAAAGGTTAAAGTTTAGTAGGGCGCGCTAAGAGCTAATAGTAGAGCGCGCTAGTTAGTACTAGCTAATTAATAGAAATTAGGTTAGCTTAAATTCTATAGGTTTATATAGGCGTTAATTTACTTAGTAGGTTTTAGTTACTAGTTAGCTTAACTTAGTTAAGGTAGTAAGACTCTTAATTATTAGAATTAATAGTTACTTAAAAAGATTAATATAATTAATAGGATTAATTAAATTAATTAATTATTCTATCTATTATCTACCTTTTCTACTATTCTTAATATACTTTAGAAAGTTCCTTAATTACTCTTATACTCTAGAGTCCTCCTTTATTAAACTAGTATATTACTTAATTATAGTTCTCCTATTAAAGAGATACCTATAGTTAAGCTAGTATAGTATAGTTTAATTTAGCTCGCTTAGCTAATAGCGCTAGTAGCGTATATACGCGGGTACTTATCTCGATTACTTTCTTAATTATTATCTCGATTATTATCTAAATCTTATACGCTTATCTAGTAGTAGATAACTAAGTTTAACCTTAGATTACCTATAAATCTAATACTATTATTCCTCCTCCCTATAATATATATATACTTCTACTATTACCCCTTCTACTAAGCTTTTATACTTATTTCGTAAAGAGGTTAGAGTACTTTAGTAGTACCTTCGGTACTAGTATAATATAAGTTTCGTCTTAAAGTAAAAGATAAGTATACTATACTAACCTATATATACGAAAAGAAATACTAGCTAAACTATAGATATTAGAGGGTTATAAAGGTACCTAAGGTTAGTAGTAATTATAGGTATTTTAGACTTAATAATATATATATTAATAATATAACCTAAGAAGGATAAATACTAGATTATTACCTTAAGACGCTAGATAATAGTAAGGAAATAAGAACCTACTATAACTATAGTAAGATAGGCTACCTATTAAAGGATTACTAATTAAAGAATAAAGCTAAAAGATAAATAGGTAAAAGATATTAGATTATAGACTAATCTCTAAATATAATTAAAGAGTAAGATAATAATACTAAGAAAGAATAGGAAGTAGTATAGAAGATATAGAATAAAGGGAAAGTTATTTAACTATAAGACTAAGAAATTAAAGACCTAGGATATCTAAATCTAGATAAATAATATATAGAAGATAAGTTATATATAGAAAATATATAAAGATACCTTAAAAGAGAACTTATAGATAATAAGTATAAGAGAAACTACTTTAAGAGAAGGAATATAAGGAAAAAGAATATATAATTTCTTAAATTTACTAGAAAAGAAAGATTCTATTAAAATAGTAGAGGAGGATATTACTATAATAATATAGTATACTCTTACTTAGGAAAAAGAATACTAATAGTTTAGGATTACCTATACTCTAATAAAGAAAACTAAAAGCTAGAAGAAGAAAAGTATAAGAATATAGAAGATACTAAGCTAGAGTCCTTAGGATACTATATACTACTAGAAACCCTAGAACTATAGTATAAAGATATAATAGTATAAAATAGATTTATAAGAGAAATCTAGAACCTAGTAGATAGCTACTACTTAATTAAAGATTAGTAAGATAAAGAATAAATAGAATAAGAAATCTATTATAGATTATAACCTAATTTATTTACTTAAGAAGCTTAAGAGCTACTTAATATAACTAATCTACTAATTATAAGAATCTTATAGTATAAATTATATTATAAGAATCTAAATTATCTATTATTATTATAGATATAGTATTTTATAATAAATACCTTATATACTATTTAGAAAAAATAGACTTAGAATATTTCCCTAAAAGGAAGTCTAAGTATAAATAGTTTTAGAATAAATATAAAAATATAAGGTATAAATAATACTTATAGGAAAAATAAGAAGTAAGATATTTTACTAGAGCTATAACTATAGATAAAACTATAAATAATATATTAATTAATAAAAGGTATATATACTTAATTTATTAATACTATCTATAGGATAAGTATAAATAATATAAAGAAGCTAAGATTCTATATAAGTTTATAAGAAGAGAGTATAAATAAGATAAGTCTTTTTTAAATAAGTACCTAATAAATAGGAATATAATACTATTAATATAAAGAAACTTATTAAACTCTTAATTATAATAGGAGTATAATAGATAAAGAAATTATTAGATTTAAGATTATTTATAAACTTTATATTACTAGACGTAGTATAATAGGTAGGACTTAAGCCTATACTAAAGAAATATTCCTACTTAGTCTATATCGCGAATAGAAAAGCTATACTAGGAGAACTAGTAGTAATATATAAGATAACTATAATACTTACTATCTAAGGAAGAGCTATAGAAGTATACCTAGATATCCTAGCCTTAGCTAGTAAAGATATTATATTAGGACTACTATAGTTATAAGAGTTTAATCCTAGAGTTAATTAGAAAAACTAGAACCTCTTATAGATAGACTATAAAGATATATATAGATCTAAGCCTATATATTAATAGAGTATAATAGTAGATAAGAAGATAATTTATAAATTAACTACTTTAAAACTAATATATTATAGAAGTATAGTTACCTCTATAGATACTAACTAGGTATTAGGTTATAAAGTAAGAGTATTAGAGAAATATATAACTCCTAATATCCTATAATAGTATAAGGAATTTAGTTACCTCTTTATAGAAGAGATAGAAGAAAACTCTCTACTAAAGTATTAACCCTAGGATTATATAATTATACTATAGGAAGGAAAAGAACTAACTTCTAAACCTATCTATAGACTATTAGAATAAGAGCTAGAAATACTTAGAGATTATATTAAGAAGAATCTTATAAGAGGTTATATATAGGAATTAATATTACTAGTAGGCTACCTAATATTATTTATACTAAAGAAATAAGAGCTACCTTAAGTATATATTAACTTTAGGAAGCTTAATAATATTATAATAAAGAACTACTACCTACTACTAAATATTATAGAGCTATAAGATAGATTAGTATACGCGAAAGTATTTATAAAGCTAGATCTATAGGATAGTTACTACCTAATTAGAATAAAAGAAGGTAAAGAATAGAAGATAGTATTCTAAATATACTATAGCTATTATAAGTATATAGTAATACTATTTAGGCTAACTAAGGTACTAGCTATATTCTAAGTATTAATTAATAATATATTAATATACTTAGAGTTTATAGATAAATATAAATTATATATTAAAATAGTATTATAAAGCTTAGACTAGTATAACCTAAAGCTAAAACTAGAGAAATATAAATAGTATAAGATAGAAGTTAAATTTCTTAGATATATAATAAGTACTAAAGGAGTAAAATAAGTAAAGAAATAATTAAAGTAGTAAAAGTATAGAAAGAGCTAAGGAATATTAAAGAGATATAGTTATTCTTAGGATTTATTAACTTTAATAGATACTTTATAAGAAACTTTTTAGGAAAAGCCTTACTACTTATAAACCTAATAAAGAAAGAAATACCTTAGTTATAGATAAAGGAATACTAAGAAGTATTTAATAAACTTAAGATAGTTTATATAATACTACCTATATTAATACTAATATATTAGATCTTATATATAGTATAGTAGTACTATAAGAATATAAAGGGAAATAGTACCTAATAGCCTACTACTCTAGAAAGTTCTTAAGACTAGAAGAATAATATAAAATATATAATAAGGAACTACTAGTAATAGTTACTATACTAAAGTATTAGAGAATTTATATAGAAAGTTACTTAGAACTTATAATATTTACTAATTATAAGAACTTAGTTATATTTATATAACTAAAGTATTAAATTAATAATAAATATATAGTTAGAACTCTTAGGATAATATAAATTCTAAATTATATATATACTAGGAAAAGATAATAGTAGAGTAGATACCTTAGCTATAGATATAATATTATAGGAATAAAGAAACTATTAAAGGAATATATTAAATTAACTAGATAGATCCTTAGGACTAGTAAATAAGATTAATATAAACTAAGAAATTAATAATCTTATAATAATATAAATAATATACTAAAGAATTATAGAGTAATTATAAGATAATATTATAATAATCTAGTATATAGATACCTAGAATTATAAGAACTATAGAACTTATTAAGCAAATTATAAGTTTAATAATATAAAGATAAAGTAATACTTTATTAAGAAATAATAGACTATTAAAAATAAATATAGTACTTATATACTATATAGCGAGATATAGGTAATAGAATTACTAGAATTTCCTAGGAAGATATCTTAATAGACTTTATAATAGGATTACTACTATTAAAAGATCTATCTATAGAATTATATATAACGATAATAGTTATTATATATAGATTTATTAAGTATATAGAGATAATACTATTTAGGAATAACTATATAGTATAATAGCTAGTATTTATATTCCTAGACTAATAATACATATTATAGAATACTAAAGTTAATTATTAGTAATAGAGATAAACTCTTTATATCTAACTATTAGATAACGCTAGTAGTATTAATAGGAATAAAAGAAAGCTCTTAATAGCTTATTATCTATAGATAGATAGATAAATAGAAAGGATAATTATATAATAAAAGCTTATCTATAATTATATTAATATTAATAAGATAATTAGGTATTATTACTACCTATAGCTTAACTTATATATAATAATAAGTTCTTAGAATTAATAAGAAGAATACTATTCTTTATAAATTATAGAAGATATCTAAACCTATTTAAAAGGATATTACTAGGACTAAAGGTATAAGTAGTAATAGTAACTATAGATAAACTTAAAAATATATAAGAAATATAAGATAAATACTTAAAGTATAAGAAAGTAGTATTAAGTATACTAATAGAAATAAAAAATAGTACCTTAGCTAAAAGAGGGGATAGAGTATATTTATATATAGAGGGGTGCAAAAAAAAGAGTAATTCATTTTTTAACCTTTTTTAAAGTATTATAACTTCCTTAATATAAGAGCTATAACTATAAAAAATAGATATCTTGAAGAGAAAAGCTCGCTCTTTTAGGTTATAAAAATCTATAGCTTAGTAATCATAACTTAGCTATAGTAGCTCACTGAAATAGGGGTATCTTTTTAAGCCGTGTTTAAAGGCTTATAACTTTTTATTTTAAGTATCTTTTTCCCTATATTTTATATATAGTAATTATCTATATAGATCCTATTATATACCAGCTTTATAGATATATTGTATTACTATACTAATATTTATAAAGAAACTCGGTTTTTTTAGACTTTAGTTAATAAATATATATTAGACTAGACTAATACTTAGTTAATAGCCTATAACTATTTTAATAGCCTCCTACCTTCTAAGTAAGGATAGTATATTATTATCTATAGCCTACTAGCTTATAGCGTTCTACTCTTCTATTTTAGTAAGCTTAAAAGCTTCTATACTCTTTAAATTAATCCCTATACCTAAACTCTTTCTAGGGCGTTTATTTAGCCTATCTTTAAGTAGATTCTATATATTTTTAATAGGATTTAAATCTAGACTAAAGGTAGAGTAAGGATAAAGCTTAACTTTATTCCTTTTAAACTTTTCCTTAATAGCTTTAGTTTTATCGATTTTATAGTTATCTTACTAAAATCTCTAGCCTAAATAGATAATTAGTATATATTTTAGAAATATAACTAATATATATATATATATATAGAGTTATATACATTAAAGAAAAAGGTGTAAAAAAGAGGTAGGGTTATTTACTATATTTTATATACTTTTTAACTACTAGATTTAGTACCGCTTATATATATATTCTATTATCGAAAGGTAAAGTATTTATAGGGTCTCTTATAATAATTAATTTAGATTATCCTCTTATCTAAATAGATCTCTAAACTACTATAGTTATATCTCTAGTTATAACTTAGTTAGTATTAAAGTAATAAAAAAACTAATTAAATAGAAAAAAAGATAATAGAAAATAGAAAAAAATAGTATACTACGATTTTTTTTAAACTTACTTTTTTAAGTTATAGAAACTAATTACTTTCTAGTCTTAATAGAGCCTATTTTTCTATAGTATTCTTAAATAGCTATATACCCTCTTTATATATAGCTTTTATCTAAAAGTATAATACTTTTTAGATTAAATTCTTTCTTTTCTACTATATTTAATTACTATTTAGCGTACTTAAGTATTTTATTTAGTTAATTTAGTTAAAATTTAAAGACTTTTTAGTATATATATTAGTAGTAACTCTCTCTCCTTCTAAAAAGTATTATAACTTTCTTATACTAGTACTTAGATTATTTTCTAGTATTAATCTCTTATTTATCTTCTTAGGGCTTTAAATTATATCTCTTATAATTACTCTTTTTTCTTTTTTAAAAACCCTAGTAAGTCTTTCTTTATATCTTCTTATATCCTCTACTTTTCTATATTTTTTCTTTTTAATTCTATTAATAGTATTATAAAAAAATTTAAATTTCTTTTTTAAGATAGTAGCTATCCTATTAGGAGAGTTATTAGCTTCTAATAGAAGCTAGACGTTAGAGTCGAGTTTCGAGAGATTTAGTACTAACTTAAAGAATTTAGTTAAAATTTTAAAAAATACTAATTTAGTAGCTATAGACTAATATTTTAGTAATCTATTACGTAAGCTAACTATTAATCTATTTTTTTTATTTTTTTCTACTAATTCTAAAAAATTACTTAGATAAGTAACCTATACTATAAATTTAGTTATATAATCTTTACTAACTAAACTAGGCTTAGTTAAAATATTAGACTTTTTTAAACGTAAATTATAAAGTTATACTACTTTAAAAATAAAGTAAAAAAATACCCCTACTTTAACTCTAAATATAATAATATAGATTATCTAATATTACTAATTTTTTATTAAAAAAGAAAAATTTACCTTTTTCTCTATAAAATTAATATTTTATTTTTTTACTAGTAATAATAGTCGTTAAGATATATAACTTTAAAAAAGGTTAAAAAAATAATTACTCTTTATTTTTTACACCCCTCTATATAAAAAATCTATATATAAAATAACTAAGTAAGAGACTTAATAATATTAAAGTTAGACTATTTTTAGTTAAGTTATATGATAGACTAGTTATATATACTTTATAGCTCCTAAAAGATATAAAAATCTACCCTAGGTTCTATATAAGTAAACTAGAACCTACTAACCTAGAAATACTACTATAGTAAAACTTCTACTATAAAATAGAAGAAGAAGATAAATTTAAAGTTAAAGATCTCTATAGATACTATAAGATAGGACGAGAAGAATTTAGAGATAAATATTTCTACTAAGAATAGTTAGTAAAATAGAAAGGCTACTTAAATATAGAAAATATATAGGAACTAGAAGCTAACTTCTAAAACTATAAAGAACTACTTAATAAAATAAGAAAGAAATATAGAAACTATCCTTATATAGAAGTAACTAAATAATAATATCTAGATAATAGATATATTTAAGAGATAATTTAGAAGAACTAGGATTAAGACTTATAAGAACTTAGAATTTAATTAGAAGGACTAATAGAAGAAGTAATACCCTCTATAGTAATATATTTATCTAATAACCCTAATATAGACTAGAGTATAGGTAAAGTAGCTATACTAATTAAAAGGTTAGGATAATTAAATATCTAATAAGAATCTAGTTTACTCTCTAACTCTAACTCTAATATAAGGTATAAGGCCTTATAATAAGTATACTCTTTAGTATATTATAGAATCTTTTTATTCTATAATACCTAGTTAATAATAATAGTAAGAAGTATCTTATCTTTATTAACCTTTTTCGTATATTCTTTATAAGTCTTATTAAGAGACTCCTAAGATATACTAATATATAGATAATTAAAGTAAGTATAATTAGTATACTTTAAACTAGAATTTAGTATAATATAATAAGAGGACCTAGAAATAAAATACTTAAGATAAGGAGTTTTAGTAATATAATTAGCTTTAAGAATTTTAGAGACTAGATAAAGCCTTTACTTATAGACTAAAGAAGATATTATAGTAAGCTAACTTATAAGTAGTATAGGGTATACTACTTATAAGTTAGGACTAACCTAATTAGGAACTAAGGCCTAAGGATAGACCTAACTAAGAAGGGGAGGATAGTATTATAACTTAAATAAGGACCTAGACCCTATACTAAGTAGGTATTAGATAGATATATAGGATAAAGTAATAGGTTATATAAGTAATTAAATATAAGCGATTAAATATAAGCGATTATATTTAAGTAATTATATTTAAGTAATTATATTTAAGTAATTATATTTAAGCGATTAATATTAATTAACCTAGTATATATATAATAAAGGATACTAAGCTCCTATAGCTTATTATATTAAACTTAACTTAGTCTATTAAGTAACTTACTATTAACCTTACTTTATCTTTAAGAACTAACCCTACTTTACTAATATATAGTTAGTATATTAGTAGACCTTAATAATAATATATACTATATATCTAGGTTATAATCTATATTATTATATAATCTATTATCTCTATACTTATTATAGTCCTCTATTTCTAGTTTACTATTAGAATCTATAGAGCTAAGGTCTAGTAACTTTATATTAGTTATATCTATAATATTATACTAGAGTAATAGCTAGTTATATAATTAGGGTATAGTAGAATAAAAGAGTAGGTAGAATCTTAGTAGATTTTAAGCGGTTTAATAGTTTAGGTAGTTTAGTAATTATAAGGTAGACTTTACGTAAGATTACCTTAAGAGGTATAATAACTTATTAATTAAAAAGGATATAAATAGTAGATAGAGAGCTAACTAAGGGAAGGAGTTTAGCTCCTCTATATACGCGTTCCTTAGCGCCTCGCGCTAGGCCCCTTTAGGACTAGCCTTTATACTAGGCTAAAAGGGGAAGGAAGAGTAAAAGAAAGAAAGTAAAAGGAAAGAAAAAAAGGGGGAAATCGAGGGATAGTTAGGTACTATCTCCTCCTACTCCCTTATAGTAATTATCTATATTAGTTCTTCTACTACTATAGTAAATATAGCCTTAATAGACTACAAATATATTTCTTCTAGGTATTAAAAATAAATATTATTTCCCTCCTATACTTTCTTCTATAGGCTATAATATAATAACTATATTTTAATTATATTCTAAATATAATATTACCCAATATCGCTTCACTTTACGCTTATGTTAGTGCTATTATAAGTAGCCTAGTTAAGGTCGGCCCCATTTTTCTTAGGGTCAGTTGGGCTGCATCCTCTACTATAACTGTTGAAACAGCTACACGTCATCGATAGACGTCGCTAACCGGACCACTTTCTACGCGTACTGCCTCTTTTCACATCCGACGGGATATCTGTGGTTATTCATGCGCTCGAACAAGGTACTGTTTTATCCTAGTTAGCTAGATTCTACAGGAACTAGCTAATAAAAGGTAATCTAAACAAGTTTAGTCGCATTAACGCAAAGTTTCAACCCCAAATGTCCTGTCGGATGCGGAAAGAGGCTGGATTAACAACGTGAAACCCCTCGAGCTTGCCAGCGAATGCATCTGGAAGTTAGCACATGAGAAGAAACAACAGTAGGGTTCATCCATGGTGCGCGCGCCCAATCAGAATGACCTGTGGAATCTTCAAACAAAGATGACACACCTCCCCGCGATATGTACGCATTTAGACAAAACAACTTCGGATTCGGGTTGATCTGAATACCTCTTCAACACACGCATTGCTGGTTTTGGTATGCAGTACCAAATCGACGCGACCACGCGCCAGCCATCAGTATGCTCGTCGGCCAGTCTAACACTGAGTATGTCCTTGTCGAAGTCGTCGTCTACTTTTTTCGCTACCTTGGTCTCCTATGTCTTACCTACTTTTTTTTCGCACTCGCAATCGGCGGGGTCCCCTGGGTGTCGCATCCTTTCTCCATCGCCATCGAGACCATTGGTGCCATTGAGATCCTCTTCTATCTTTTCTGGTATCTACCGTACGTAAACTACCTCCGCAAGCAGCGTCCTCAGTTTTCATCACCACTCCATCGAGAGCAACGACGGGATTTTCTCCAAAAGAGCTTGGCTGCGTGTTCTGATGTGGAACTTTTCGTTAAAGGGTGGATGTGTGGGGCAAGCCTGGAGGATGTGAGGCGAGAAAACCTGAAAGATTGGTTCCTCTGGGCTTTGTTTGATCGGGAGGGCCCTCCTTTAGATGATGACGAAGAGCTAGAAGAGTATGTGCGACTGGTCGAGGAAGCGTTGGGAAGGAAAATCGGGCCTGGGTGGGGTCCAGCGGACAGTGTCAAGCTGAACTTTCAACACCTTGACGTGTCGCATCGCAGTCTCGTGTACTATTGCGTAAGTGCAAACCGCTTGGGTTTACAGCTAGCTAACGTCTGGTAGGTTATCGGGTTTGTTGACTTCACAGTATCCATTGTCCTTCTGCTGTCCGGCTTCAGCTTCTATCGCCAACCACGATCTATGTTTCTCCGAACCTTTCCCTTTCGACCTTTGACTCTCCTTTCTCCCAAGGCTTCCGCGTCGCCTCATCTCAGTTACTTCTGTCGTCCCCACAAGTCTAAAACACATCGACCAATTGTGTTCATCCACGGCCTTGGCATCGGCATAGGTATATACATACCCTTCTTCCTCATGCTTCCGAAAGACATTGGCATTCTTGCCATCGAATTCCTACCCGTAACATCCCATATTACGGATGGCTTGCCAGTCGCTGACGATCTCGTGCGCGACATACGCGATGTCATCTCACAACAGATGACCTCGGACTTTGTTTTCGTGGGCAATTCATACGGGACTTTCATTACTAAATTGTTTATCGAGTCGCCCTATCTTGCTGCCCGCATGTCGAAGATCGTACTAATCGATCCGGTTGCTGTACTCCTACAATTGCCGGACTTAACGTACAATTTCACGAAGCGGAAGCCCGTTTACGGGAATGAAAAAGAGATCTGGTGGGCCGCGCAGACGGAGCCCGACATCGCCTTTAATTTAGCCAGGCGCTTCTGCTGGCGCAATCATATCCTCTGGAGAGAGGAACTACTGCGCTACCCCACTTCTGTCATTCTCGGCGGTAGAGACTGCATCGCCAACGCTGAAGCCATTGCAGCGTATGTAACGAAAGGAATACAACCAGGCGTCACACCTGGTCTGCGGTGGAGCTGGCAAGATCGCGAAAACTGGAAGAAGAGCATAGAGCAGTGGACGGGAGTTGGCTTGGAGTTGGTCTGGTTGGAAGGGTTCGACCATGGACAGGGATTGTTAACTCCGAAGATGTTACCAATGATTGTGAAGACGGTGACACAGTACTGTGAGCGGAGGAAGGAGGAAGTGGATATGGCGATGGAGGAAGCGCGGGCGCAACAGGGGGTGGAAACGGCGTCCGTTGTAATAGGAGAGAGTTCGGCACAACGTCGAGCCTTATGAGCGTCGTGAGGGTAATTTGGTTTCCTTTCATTGGCGCATTCATTGGGAAGCTGCCGTAGACCGGCCGCAGAATCCCTTTATGTATAGACTGATCCAAATCCCGTGCCCGTTATTCGCCTTTTTTGTTCCTCGCCTTAGTCAGTACAACTTAGCTGGATATGCCTCAGAGCCCGTTGTCTTGCCGCGAGAGCGGCGTTGTTTCGCAAATCCGACGCATTTGTACCTCGACATAGGAGTGACGTTTTCCTACAACCACTAGACTGGTCAACAAGCAAACAATTTGCAAGTATTTGCTTGTATTATTTGCCAAGACAAATACAAATACAAACAAAATATGCTGTCTAGCCTTCCAAACAAAACAAATATAAACCCTGAAAAATATTTGCAAATATTTAGTATATTTGGTAGAAGTCGTCGCTATGCGTAAGGTGTTGAAGTTATTGAGTTTGCTGTAAAGTTGATCTCGCGATACTTTTTTTAGTGTTGCAAACTAGTTTACTTAGCTCAGTTACGGCGGACTATTATATACTGGAGGTCGAAAACCAAAACTCTGAAACCTACACCTGAAAATCAAAACCTATAGTATAAAGTAATTAATATATATATTATTAGTTATATATATATATAGTTTTAAATAGTAAATATAATATATACTTATTTATTATATTATATATTATATAAACTAAATTTTATTAACCCCTACTTACTAAGTCTCTACTATATAGTATTACTAACTATTACTTATAACCTAAGCTATAGTATAGACTATTACTAACTATTACTAAGATACCTTATTATAGTAAGTAGTATATATTAAGACTAAATCTAATATACTAAACTATAGTAGAGAAGAGAGGTAGACCTTATACTAATATTACTATATACTAAGATAAATTAAAGGCCCTTTTTAAGGAAGGCCTTACCTTTTACTAGTTAGTAGATTAGCTATATAAGGAGTATTAAGTTAAGTATAAGTTAACTATACTAAAAGATAGATTTAAGTAATAGGATATTTAATAATATATAACTCTAGATATAGAGTAATAACTTAAGAATTATATTATTATACTATTCTATTAACTTAACCTAGATAATTATAAAATAGTATAAATACTTAAGTCTAAGAGTTATACTATAATTATAAAGATAATAGTTATTCGCCTTAGATTCTTATTAGTATTAAAGTAGCGTATCTAGGATAAAGATAAGTAAGAGATAGTAGATATAATAGTATATAGTCTTATTAAAGATAAGCTAAAAAGGTTATTATTAATAGCTATAGGAAGTAAATACTTTAAGTCTACTTTAAGTAAAAATACCTATTCTTCTTATATTTATAGGCTTCCTCTATAGCGTAAAAGTATATAGTAAGCTTAGTATAATATTATATAGGGGTTAAGTATAAACTCTTAGATCTATATATATATTTAAGGTTATTCTTCTACGTATAATCGATCTAAGATCTATATAGGGGAACTATATATATAGGCTATAGGCTTATATATCTAGTTACCCCTTTTCTAGAAGCTCTTACTATATATACTCTATAGTACGTAATAGCTAGAGCTACTATATATAGATATCTTATATAATTATCTCTTTTAGATATATTAATTATTAAACCTAGAGGTAGTAGAATAGTACTAAAATAATTAATAATAAAGAAGGGGAGAATATATTATACTAGGGCTAAATTAGTACTAGTTAATTAATAGGTATAAGAAGCTTAAGCTATATAGTATATAAATATATACCTATATTAATACCTATTCTAGGTATATTATTTAGGCGTATATTAGAGTATTAGCTAGAATAGTACTTAGCGTACTTTATTAGTACCTATACCTAGTAGGGGAGATAGGTATATACCCTTAGTTTATTTATTCTAATTATAGTAGTAAAATAGGATAAGTTTTATATATATATTATATACTATCTTAAGCTTAATAACTATTATATATTTAGTATAAGTACTATAAACTAGCGTATTAAGTCTTAGTAGTAGTAATTATTAAGAGGTCTACTATACTAATAGAGGGTATATTAACTATTATATAACTACTATACTACTAGCTAATAAAATTAGATATATTTTAAAGATCTATAGATATTAAACTAATTTTTAAAAGATTAACTAGCTAATATAGTTTTAAAACTTACTATATATCTCCTAGTTATATACTATAAGATATAGTTATTTATATTCTTATAGAACTCCTACTATATATAAAAGTAAAAGAATTAACCTAATATTATTATTAGTAAACCTAATATACTCTATATATATCTACCTATAGGTATATCTAATTATAAATAATATTTACCTAATAATAAGTACTAGAGGATAGTTTAAGAGATACTAGTATAGGATATAGATACTATACTACCTATACCTACCTAGGTATAGTATAATATATAGTTATATAATATTAGATTTAACCCTTATATATATAACCTAGGTAGGCTATTATAGCGTAAGATACTATTTAAGAACTACTATCTAGAACTATAGGATTATACTACTATATATATTAATTCTTAGTAGCTACCTATACTCTAACTCCTTAAATCCCTAACTAGTAGGTAGAATTTTTAGGTATATTATACTATTTATTTATAATATAGTAACTATAACTAATACTATTAGATAGTAACTAAGCTTAGAGGAATATAGCTTCCTAGTAGATATATTATATAATAAAATTATAGGGTATAATAGTATATAAGTAAGAGGTTATTATATAGCTAGTATTTTTATTATTAGTAGGGTAGGTATAGGTAATAGTTGGTAATAGTTAGTAATAGTCCTACTTTTAGTATAGTAAAGTAGCCTCGTATACCTATAAAATTAAACCTTCTAATATTTAAGACCTACTACTATATTATTCTTTAAATATTACTATACTCTATTTATACTATAAATATATTAATTCTATAGGGGCTATTCTATAGTAAGTATAGTATACTATATATAGATATAGATATTTTAGTTACTTACTATTATACTCTATATAGAGCCTAAAATCTAGGAAAGAATAGTACTAATAGTAAATCTACCTAAATAAGTATTAATAATATAGTAGTTATAACTAGCTATCTTAAAGGTTTATAACTATAGCTATATCTTAGATATAACTATATAGAAGTTAATTAACTTACCTAGTTATATTAATAGTATATTAAGCCTACGCTAAAAATAAGGCTATTATATAGTAACTTAAGTTAATTAATAGGCCTACTAGTATAGGCTTAGTAGGCGAGTAATAGTAGTTAATCTACTATTACTAAGGTTATATTTAATATTACTTTTATATACTTTATTTAGGTTAATAATATAATCGTTGAAGCTTTAAACCTATATAGTATATATACTATACGCGTATAATAGTCTATAATATACTAATATATATAGGGGGTAATATAGGTATTTATATACTAAATATAGTTAATTCTTATTACTTATAATTTTATGATAAGTTTATACTATATAAAGTTAGTAAAGTACACCTTTAATATATAATCGAGCTACTACTACCTATACTATATAAATATCTAACTTATACTATAATACTTTCTAGAGTCTATATATAGTTATATAACTTTATATTTACTCCTTAATAAGATACTATAGAAAGAGATAAAGGAATACCGATAATTTATTATATACTTTAATAAGTATAAGTATAAGACTAACTAATTTAGAGCTTAATACCCTATACTAAAGAAGCCTAGTAGTCTAGGTATCTAGGCCTCTTACCTAAAGGTAAAGATAAAGCTAGAACTTAGATTAAAGAGGAGTAAGAGAGTCTAATAAAGGTTAAGAGTAAAGGTAAAGTAATAGTAGTAGTATATATACCTAGTATATCTAATAATAATATTAATAGAGTTAATACTATTAATCTTATAGAGGAGACTATTATATAGACTAATATATAGAAGTATAGAGTCTCTTAGGTAGAGTAGCTATAGTCTAGTTAGACTATACTAATCTAGGCTTAGTAGTACTAGTTATACTAGTATCTCTATATATTAAGATACTAATATAAGCCTATAAGCTCTATATTTATAGACTTATTACTAATAAAGAAAATACTACTAAAGACTCCTTAATACTAAACTCGAACTAATCTAAGAGCTAAGAAAATATTTAGTAATTTCCTAAATATATCTAAATAGGTTTAAATTTTATATACTTAGTATAAATTTTAATATAATTTTCTATAAATATACTTAATATCTTCTTCTATTTATACTTATACCTTTAATTCTAGCTTAAAATTATTAAGCTACTTATATATTAGGCCTTTATACGCGAGAATTTAGTTAATTAATAACTATTATTTAGTAGGATTAATTTTATTTACCTTCTAAACCTAATAAATCCTAGTAAATCCTATTATAATTAATAACTATTATATAACTATTATATTATATACTTATATTAAGTATATTAAGTACTACTAATAATACTTCTCTAGCTCTATATATATAAGGCCCTATATATCTTTAGATATAAATAATAGTCTAGCTTCTCTTAGTTAAAAGAAGGCTAACTTTACCTTACTAATATATATATTATTTATAGACTACGCCTATATAATAAGTAGCTTTATAGCCTCTATTTCGTATAATTAGTTATAATACCTATTATTCTTCTATATATATTTATTAATAGATTTATAAGACTATAAGTTTAATATAGGAGGTATAGTATATTATAAATAATTAATATAATAGTATATAATAGGTATCTAGTAGGTAGCTAGATATATAATATATATATATATAAGAAAATAAGATTACTAAGTTATAATTTTATTCTATCTATATATATAATTATCTTATTATATAAGTATTAGTATATAAACTATATACTAATTCTAAATATTATTAAATTCCTAAATTTATATATATATATTTAGTAATATTAGTTACGTATTTAGTTAGAATAGTAGTTTAGTCTAGTAAATAAATTTTATTTCCTTATAGTCCTTAGGTATATATAAAAACCCTTCTCTATAGGCCTAAGTAATATACTAACTATCTAAAAGAAGCCTAGAGTATATAGACTATTATTATAACTATTACTAATACTACTATTATAGTAGAAATCCTATTAGTCTATACTATAAGATTAAGGAATATATTAAACTTATTAGGAGTAGGTAACTTAGAAGAAGTTATCTCTATAACTATCTTAAAAAAGTAGGCTACTATCTTTCTATTAAACTTACTTAGAGGAAAATTCTTAGTAAGGCTAATTATAGTTAGTAATAGTTATATAATAGTTAATAATTATATACCTATTATCTATAAGATTATAGTAGTAATAGGGTCTAGGAAGAGATACTAGTATCCTATTTTTTACTAACTTAATCTTAGAGTTTATAAATAAACCCTTAAGCTAATATATATAGAGAAGAGCTATAATAGTATACTCTACCTATATAAAAAGGCGCTAAAATAGGAGTATAGGAAGGTCTAAATATAGATTATATTTAATAATCTCCTCTAATAGCTTTATATTATAATATATATAGTAAAGTATTATAGGCTATACTTATTAGTATACTATATATTATAATAAAAGAGATACTTATAAGATTATACTTTAATACTTTTCGATAAATTATATTAAACTAATAGCTAGTACCTAGTACTATCTATAGAAATATAGCCTATTAGTTTAATTAGTATATATAATAGTTAATAAATAGTTTAAGTATATATAGAGAGTCCTAGTATTTATATACCTAATATAGGACTTAAATAGAAACTCTTCTAATTAATATATTTTTTTACTAATAAGAATAATTATATTTAACTAATACTTCTAAATACTAATCTACCTCCTATTCTCTTAAATTATAAGGATAATTTTAGTAGAGTCCTTATAAATTTCAAGTAAAATATTAGGAAGAAAAGAATCTAATTCTTTATCTATATAACTTTTAGGTACTACTATTTACTAAAAGGGCTCCTAAATTATAGTAATATCTAAGAGCTTTAGTATATTAGTTAAAGTAATAATTAAGAAGATATTACTTAGAGTATAAAAGTAGCTCTAAGCTAATATATCTAGTATTAAGGAGTAATAAAATTACTTATAGATATAACTAGATCTATAGAGTATAACTCTATAACTAAATATAACTAGTATTTACCTATAGTAAATCTACGAATATATTAGTACTATTATACTAACTATTATAGTAATATACTTACTAATTATATACTAGGATATTCTTTACCTAATGCGTAATCTACTATTAGGGCTAGCTACTTATTTATAGGTATAGTTTAAATAATACTACTAGAAGATAAAAGGAACTTCTAATTAAAGAATTATAAAAGTATAGTATTAAATATAGTCTTTCCCTTACTAATATTAAGCTCTCTACTATACTTTTTAGCGCGTATAGTATTATTCTTAATAGTATTTAGATTTTTAAATATTTACTCTCTATCTTCCTTCTTTTATAATTAGGTAAAGCTATAGTATAAGTAGTATAGTATAATAGGCTATAATAGGCTATATAGGCGTAAATTAGTATATATATCTAAGAAAATAGTACTAAGTTTATAGTAGTATATAAGTAGGAGGAGAAAGTTAAAAACGCGAAAATTTTAAGTAATTAGCCTATAAATAGTATAGGGTTACTATAAAATCCTTTATTTAACCTAAATTAATTAATATCTATATATTATAGTATATATATAAGATAGTAAGTTATAGACTTAATTTTTATTATTTATAATTAAGATACTTTAATTATAACTATATACCTAACTACCTATTACTTAGACTATTATATAATACTTATATAAATATATAAATATATAGTAAATTTTACTTACTATATCTATATATATATAGGTAGACGGCTACCTAGAAATATAAATAGAGCTAAATTTAGGGTCTAAAATATATGGATTTTATATAGAGATATAAAAAGTAATACTATTAATAAAGTATAAACTATATAGTATTTAGTATAATTTTCTAGTTAGGAAATAATAAATAGGCTATTACTATAACTATAACTATATAAGTAAATATATAATTTATAAACTTATATTTACTTTATATATACTAACCTATTTTAGTATAATACCTAAAAACCCTACTTTTAGTAACTTTTCTAAATTCTTACTCTATCTAACCTACTCTATACCTATACTATTCTAACTATTATATAACTATTATAATAACTTCTATTCCCTAAAAATAGTAGATTAACCTACTCCCTATAACTACATAAAGCTCTTATTACTACTAAAGGACCTAAGCTAGGATATAAAGTACCTTTAAAGAAATATAAAGTAAGATAAAGGCTAGCTTAATAGAACTAGTTAATAATATCTAAAGGTAATAGTCTATAATAGCCTTTCCTATATATCTATACTAATATTTTCAGTTATCTAGCCTATAAGAAAAGCTATAAGCTATATAATATAGAAAAGGATTACGCCTATCTATAGGGTACTACTATAGGCCTAAAGTAGTATAAGGCTATAGCTAGTAGTTAGTATTTACTTTACCTACCTAATTTTATATACTAATATACTATATAGCTAGGGCGCTTAAAGAAATTAAGTACTATTAGAAAATAATTAGTTTCTTACTACTTCCTATACTATTTTATAGGCTTATCTAAGATAGCTATAGATCTATAAATAATATTAGTATATATAGTTATATCTATAGCTAATCTAGATAAGCCTATAAAATAGTATAGGAAGTAGTAAGAAACTAATTATTTTCTAATAGTACTTAATTTCTTTAAGCGCCTAGCTATATAGTATATTAGTAATAAAATTAGGTAGGTAAAGTAAATACTAACTACTAGCTATAGCCTTATACTACTTTAGGCCTATAGTAGTACCCCTATAGATAGGTAATCCTTTTCTATATTATATAGCTTATAGCTTTTCTTATAGGCTAGATAACTGAAAATATTAGTATAGATATATAGGAAAGGCTATTATAGACTATTACTTTAGAATATATATTAACTAGGTTCTATTAAGCTAGCCTTCCTATCTTACTTTATATTTCTTTAAAGGTACTTTACGTCCTAGCTTAGGTCCTTTAGTAGTAATAAGAGCTTTATGTAGTTATAGGGCGAGTAGGTTAATCTACTATTTTTAGGGAATAGAAGTTATTATAATAGTTATATAATAGTTAGAATAGTATAGAGTAGAAGTAGTATATAGATAGAGTATAGAATTTAGAAAAGAGTTACTAAAAGTAGGGTTTTTAGGTATTATACTAAAATAGGTTAGTATATATAAAGTAAATATAAGTTTACGTAAATTATATATACTTAGACACTTATATAGAGTTGTATAATAGTTATAGTAATAGCCTATTTATTATTTCCTAACTAGAAAATTATACTAAATACTATATAGTTTATACTTTATTAATAGTATTACTTTTTATATCTCTATATAAAATCCCGTATATTTTAGACCCTAAATTTAGCTCTATTTATATTTCTAGGTAGTTGTCTACCTATATATATATAGATATAGTAAGTAAAATTTACTATATATTTATATATTTATATAAGTATTATATAATAGTCTAAGTAATAGGTAGTTAGGTATATAGTTATAATTAAAGTATCCTAATTATAAAATAATAAAAATTAAGTCTATAACTTACTATCCTATATATATACTATAATATATAGATATTAATTAATTTAGGTTAAATAAAGGATTTTTATAGTAACCCTATACTATTTATAGGGCTAATTACTTAAAATTTTCGTATTTTAACTTCCTCCTCCTACTTATATACTACTATAAACTTAGCACTATTTTCTTAGATATATATACTAATTTACACCTATATAGCCTATTATAGCCTATTATACTATACTACTATACTATAGCTTTACCTAATTATAAAAGAAGGAAGATAGAGAGTAAATATTTAAAAAATCTAAATACTATTAAGAATAATACTATACGCGCTAAAAAGTATAGTAAAGAGCTTAATATTAGTAAGGGAAAGACTATATTTAATACTATACTTTTATAATTCTTTAATTAGAAGTTCCTTTTATCTACTAGTAGTATTATTTAGGCTATACCTATAAATAAGTAGTTAGCCCTAATAGTAGAGTTGCGTATTTAGGTAAAGAATATCCTAGTATATAATTAGTAAGTATATTACTATAATAGTTAGTATAATAGTACTAATATATTCGTAGATTTACTATAGGTAAATACTAGTTATAGTTAGTTATATAGTTATACCCTATAGATCTAGTTATATCTATTAGTAATTTTATTACTCCCTAATACTAGATATATTAGCTTAGGGCTACTTTTATACCTCTAAGTAATACCTTCTTAACTATTACTTTAACTAATATACTAAAGCTCCTAGATATTACTATAATTTAGGAGCCCTTTTAGTAAATAGTAGTACCTAAAAGTTATATAGATAAGAAATTAGATTCTTTTCTTTCTAATATTTTACCTGAAATTTATAAGAACTCTACTAAAATTATTCTTATAATTTAAGAGAATAGGAGGTAGATTAGTATTTAGAAGTATTAGTTAAATATAATCGTTCTTATTAGTAAAAAAATATATTAATTAGAAGAGCTTCTATTTAAGTCCTATATTAGGTATATAAATACTAGGACTCTCTATATATATTTAAACTATTATATTAACTATTATATATACTAATTAAACTAATAGGCTATATTTCTATAGATAGTACTAGGTACTAGCTATTAGTTTAATATAATTTATTAAAAAGTATTAAAGTATAATCTTATAAGTATCTCTTTTATTATAATATATAGTATACTAATAAGTATAGCCTAAAATACTTTACTATATATATTATAATATAAAGCTATTAGAGGAGGTTATTGAATATAATCTATATTTAGACCTCCCTATACTCCTATTTTAGCACCTTTTTATATAGGTAGAGCGTACTATTATAGCTCTTCTCTATATATATTAGCTTAAGGGTTTATTTATAAACTCTAAGATTAAGTTAGTAAAAAATAGGATACTAGTATCTCTTCCTAGACCCTATTACTACTATAATCTTATAGATAATAGGTATATAATTATTAACTATTATATAACTATTACTAACTATAATTAGCCTTATTAAGAATTTTCCTCTAAGTAAGTTTAATAGAAAGATAGTAGCCTACTTTCTTAAGATAGTTATAGATATAACTTCTTCTAAGTTACCTACTCCTAATAAGTTTAATATATTCCTTAATCTATAGTATAGGCTAATAGGGTTTCTACTATAATAGTAGTATTAGTAATAGTTATAGTAATAGTCTATATACTCTAGGCTTCTTTTAGATAGTTAGTATATTACTTAGGCCTATAGAGAAGGGTTTTTATATATACCTAGACTATAAGGAAATAAAATTTATTTACTAGACTAAACTACTATTCTAACTAACTAATACGTACTAATATTACTAAATATATATATATAAATTTAGGTATTTAATAATATTTAGAATTAGTATATAGTTTACGTACTAACTTATATAATAAGATAATATATATAGATAGAATAAAATCTTAACTTAGTAATCCTATTTTCTTATATATATATATATTATATATCTAGCTACCTACTAGATACCTATTATATACTATTATATTAATTATTTATAATATACTATACCTCCTATATTAAACTTATAGTCTAAAATCTATTAATAAATATACGTATAGAAGAATAATAGGTATTACTAATTGCGCGAAATAGAGGCTATAAAGCTA
The DNA here is from genome assembly GCA_021365335.1 of Phaeosphaeriaceae sp. PMI808. Taxonomy (NCBI): domain Eukaryota; kingdom Fungi; phylum Ascomycota; class Dothideomycetes; order Pleosporales; family Phaeosphaeriaceae; species Phaeosphaeriaceae sp. PMI808. The sequence goes on from JAJTIZ010000292.1 coordinate 23,791, forward strand.
CTTATTATAGGCGTAGTCTATAAATAATATATATTATTAGTAAGGTAAAGTTAGCCTTCTTTTAACTAGGGGAAGCTAGACTATTATTTATATCTAAAGATATATAGGGCCTTATATATATAGAGCTAGAGAAGTATTATTAGTAGTACTTAATACTCTTAATATAAGTATATAATATAATAGTTATATAATAGTTATTAATTATAATAGGATTTACGCTAGGATTTATTAGGTTTAGAAGGTAAATGAAATTAATCCTACTAAATAATAGCTATTAATTAACTAAATTCTCGCGTATAAGGCCTAATAAGTAGCTTAATAATTTTAAGCTAGAGTTAAAGGTATAAGTATAAATAGAAGAGATATTAAGTATATTTATAGAAAATTATATTAAAATTTATACTAAGTATACTAAAATTTAAACCTATTTAGATATATTTAGGAAATTACTAAATATTTTCTTAGCTCTTAGGTTAGTTTAAGTTTAGTATTAAGGAGCCTTTAGTAGTATTTTCTTTATTAGTAATAAGTCTATAAATATAGAGCTTATAGGGCTTATATTAGTATCCTTAATATATAGAGGTACTAGTAACTAGCGCTACTAGAGCCTAGGTTAGTATAGTCTAACTAGACTATAGCTACTCTACCTAAGAGACCCTACTTCTATATATTAGTCTATATAATAGTCTCCTCTATAAGATTAATAGTATTAACCTATTAATATTATTTTAGATATACTAGGTATATATACTACTACTATTACTTACCTTTACTCTTAACCTTTATTAGACTCTCTTACTCCTCTTTAATCTAGGGTTCTAGCTTTATCTTTACCCTTTAGGTAAGAGGCCTAGGATACCTAGGCTACCTAGGCTTCTTTAGTATAGGCGTATTAAGCTCTAAATTAGTTAGCTCCTTATACTTATACTTATAAAGTATATAATAAATTATCGCATCCTTTATCTCTTTCTATAGTATCTTATTAAGGAGTAAATATAAAGTTATATAACTATATATAGACTCTAGAAAGTATTATAGTATAAGTCTAGATATTTATATAGTATAGGTATATAGTAGCTCGATTATATATTAAAGGTGTACTTTACTAACTTTATAGTATAAACTTATTAATAAAATTATAGAGTAATAAGAATTTAACTATACTTAGTATATAAATACCTATATTACCCTATATATATTAGTATATTATAGACTATTATACGCGTATAGTATATATACTATATAGGTTTAAAGCTTCGACGATTATATTATTAACCTAAATAAGGTATATAAAAGTAATATTAAATATAACCTTAGTAATAGTAGATTAACTACTATTACTCGCCTACTAAGCCTATACTAGTAGGCGCCTATTAATTAACTTAAGTTACTATATAATAGCCTTATTTTTAGCGTAGGCTTAATATACTATTAATATAACTAGGGTAAGTTAATTAACCTTCTATATAGGTTATATCTAAGATATAGCTATAGTTATAGACCTTTAAGATAGCTAGTTATAACTACTAGTATTATTAATACTTATTTAGGTAGGTTTACTATTAGTACTATTCTTTCCTAGATTTTAGGCTCTATATAGAGTATAATAGCGAGTAACTAAAATATCTATATCTATATATAGTATACTATACTTACTATAGAATAGCCCCTATAGAATTAATATATTTATAGTATAAATAGAGTATAGTAATATTTAAAGAATAATATAGTAGTAGGTCTTAAATATTAGAAGGTTTAATTTTATAGGTATGCGAGGCTACTTACTATACTAAAAGTAGGACTATTACTAACTATTACTAACTATTACCTATCCTACCCTACTAATAATAAAAATACTAGCTATATAATAATCTCTCGCCTATATACTATTATACCCTATAATTTTATTATAAATATATCTATTAGGAAGCTATATTCCTCTAAGCTTAGTTACTATCTAATAGTATTAGTTATAGTTACTATATTATAAATAAATAGTATAATATACCTAAAAATTCTACCTACTAGTTAGGGATTTAAGAATTAGAGTATAAGTAGCTACTAAGAATTAATATATATAGTAGTATAATCCTATAGTTCTAGATAGTAGTCCTTAAATAGTATCTTATACTATAATAGCCTACCTAGGTTATATATATAAGGGTTAAATCTAATATCGCGTAACTATATATTATACTATACCTAGGTAGGTATAGGTAGTATAGTATCTATATCTATACTAGTATCTCTTAACTATCCTCTAGTACCTATTATTAGGTAAATATTATTATAATTAGATATACCTATTAGGTAGATATATATAGAGTATATTAGGTTTACTAATAATAATATTAGGTTCGATTCTTTTACTTTTATATATAGTAGGAGTTCTATAAGATATAAATAACTATATCTTATAGTATATAACTAGGAGATATATAGTAAGTATTAAAACTATATTAGCTAGTTAATCCTTTAAAAATTAGTTTAATATCTATAGATCTTTAAAATATATCTAATTTTATTAGCTAGTAGTATAGTAATTATATAATAGTTAACGTACCCTCTATTAGTATAGTAGACCCTTAATAATTACTACTACTAAGACTTAATACGCTAGTTTATAGTATCGTGCTAAATATATAATAGTTATCCTATATAATATCTAGTTACTAAGCTCGAGATAGTATATAATATACGTATAAAACTTATCCTATTTTAATACTATAATTATAATAAATAAACTAAGGGTATATACCTATCTCCCCTACTAGGTATAGGGTACTAATAAAGTATACTAAGTACTATCCTAGCTAATACTCTAATATACGCCTAAATAATTACCTAGAATAGGTATTAATATAGGTAATATATTTATATACTATATAGCTTAAGCTTCTTATACCTATTAATCGACTAGTACTAATTTAGCCTAGTATAATATATTCTCCTCTTCTTTATTATTAATTATTTCGGTACTTTCTACTACTCTAGGTTTAATAATTAATATATCTAAAGAGATAATTATATAAGAAGAATAGTTATTTTTACTTAAAGTAGCCTTAAAGTATTTACTTCCTATAGCTATTAATAATACTCTTCTTTAGCTTATCTTTAATAAGGCTATATACTATTATATCTACTATCTCTTACTTATCTTTATCCTAGATACGCCGCTTTAACCCTAATAAGAATCTAAGGTAAATAACTATTACCTTTATAATTATAGTATAACCTTAGACTTAAGTATTTATACTATTTTATAATTATCTAGGTTAAGTTAATAGAATAGTATAATAATATAATTCTTAAGTTATTACTCTACGTCTAGAGTTATACATTATTAAATATCCTATTACTTAAATCTATCTTTTAGTGTAGTTAACCTATACTTAACTTAATACTCCTTATATAGCTAATCTACTAACTAGTAAAGGTAAGGCCTTCCTTAAAAAGGGCCTTTAATTCGTCTTAGTACGTAGTAATATTAGTGCGAGGTCTACCTCCTTCCCTACTATAGTTTAGTATATTAGATTTAGTCTTAATATATACTACTTACTATAACGAGGTCTTAGTAATAGTTAGTAATAGTCTACTATAGCTTAGGTTGTAAGTAATAGTTAGTAATACTATAGTAGAGACTTAGCAAGTAGGGGTTAATGTAATTTAGTTTGTGCGATACGTGTATATGAATAAGTATATATATTATATTTACTATATAAAACTGCATATATATGTGACTAATAGTGTGTGTATTAATTACTTTATATTGGGTTTTGATTTTCGGGTGTGGGTTTCGGAGTTTTGGTTTTCGACCTCCGGCATGTAATAGTCCGCCGTACAATTCAGATGCCCTGTGCGGGGAACCCCATCAACACCCATTACACGCCAGTACTCCAGCATCAAAACAACGCGTAAATACACACAAAATCAATGCCCCAATACTTCTAAATAATGCCAAAAACGTGGGCTATATCTCTGATCCCATTTTACGACTCCTCCACCCATATTTCCATCTGATCTTGGGCCAAATGAGCGGCTTAAAACGCCCCAACGGGCCGCCATTTTAGGAGTACTCTGGTTCTGCCAACAGCGGAAGATCCCCTGCTCATTCGAAATGATACATAAGACCTTCTCAGTTGCGCCATCTACAACTTCCCGGCTTGTAGAGTCAAATAGGGCTGAGGATGGCTTACAGGCGTGATAGTGAAGTTAGGAGGTTGTATACTACCGTATCATGACTACTAGGAATGTTGCAGACGGAATGGTGGAGCTATCGAAAAGCCCGGATTTTAGGGAGAATTTGCCTCAAGAGACCATTACTCAAACAGGAAAATTACATGAGAAGCCGAGTTACGCCTTTTTGACGCCCAATGCTGAGATCTACTTGGAGCGGAACTTACGCAGCGCGCCCAACGCGCATGAAGAACGCGTAAGCAGTGCACGTAAGCCGTGTTCGCGTGTGTCGCGCGCTGTATACGCGTTCTATGTGCTCGTTGTAGTTGTTGCGCTCGCGTTGAGGTTGATTGCAAGCCTGATCCCGATTTGCATGCCAATACTGCCATTACCACCAGTGCAGTTCACAGGCCAAAGTGGCCAGGTCGGAGGTGTTTGATGGCTAGTGTAGTACCTCGTTTCCGTCCTCATGATGTTTGATGGTTTGGTGGCCATTTTCATGATCCTTAGTGGTCTTGCTTGTTACATATCCCAGGAAATGACACGTCGACTCTCTTTATCTAGCTATCCAATACAGAAATTCTCGTTGATTCGTTAATGTCAATGCATACCATTATCCAAGCGCGCGCGTGATGTAGCTGTCACGCCCTTCCTTCGCCTGCAAAGCTAGCACCAACCGTGCATCTGTTTTTCTTCTTCTCTCACACAATCTCTCTCTTTGAGGCCAAAATCAAAAAGGACTAAAATTTATGTACACAGAAAAACGCCTTGATATCATACACGAAAGAGAGAGAATTGCCTGGCTCGGCAACGTGCGCGACGCTCGAGTGTCTGGTAGCTTGAGCAAGTGGGTGTCGGCATTCCACCCTGATGGCTTTGAATGCCATTTTGAGGGCTTGTTCTTCAATGACTCATTCGCCTGGGTTAGAAGGCGATTTTTGGCGATGGAACTGCCTGGATGGTCCGCTTCTCAATTGTTGGCAACGTTTGCGATGAGTTAGCTGACGAGAA
>JAJTIZ010000293.1:0-28554 GCA_021365335.1 Phaeosphaeriaceae sp. PMI808
ACTATTCTCTACCTAAGCTGGTTTTAGATAACTTATATAGTTCTAGTCCTCTAGTTATTAATCGAGCTAGGAGTACTACTAGTAGTAGAGATAGTAGTAGAGTTAGGTAGTAGTCCCTAATCTTTCTTCCTTAGTAGTAGCCTAGTAGGTCTACTTTACTATTTTAGGTTAACGTATCTAGTTTAGTATCGTCCTTATAGAAAGACTCTATCTCTAGCTAATAAGTCGGCGTTAGAAGCTCGATAGTTCTTATATAAGTAGTAATTTCTTCTAGTATTTAATATATAAGATTATCTATTAGGTCCTCTATTTTACTATTAAAGATTATATACTTATTAAAGATAATATCTCGAGTACTTATTACCTTAGCTATAGATAGTACCTATATCTAGTAGATATTTAACGACTAGTATCTAATGAGGTATCTAATCTAGGCCTTTAGGTCTAACTACTATAGTCTTAATTTACTATAGTAGGTATTATTAGTTATTATAAAAGCTTTATACCTATAAGCTTTTAGATAAGCTAGGTTTAGCTTTCTCTATAATACTATAATTCCTTAATTATAAGCTACTTTAGTGAAGAAGGTCTTATATAGCGTTTTCTAGTTATTTAAGTAACTTAGTATTTAGTTATATAAGTAAACTCTAGTATATATAACTTCTAGCTAGAGTTCCTAAGGTAGATTAGCGTTAAGCTATATTATACGTGATTTCTCTTTATTAATACCTCTAGTACGCTCTACTCCCCTATTTTAAGCTTACGTGTCTAGAGCTAAGGGTTTAACTGCAATACCTTATAAGCTTAGCTAATATTAAACTTCTAGTTTTACTATTATAATCTTATTATCAGCCTTAATTACTTTAACTAATATATTATACTAGTTCTTTAAGAAGAGAATAAGGTTTACTAGTATCTTAATAATTAACTTCGCTAGTTAGTTATCTATAAAGTAGAAGTCCTACTATAGTTTAGAGAGCTTCTTAGTAACTAGTATCTAGCTCTTTTCTTTATTAAAGCTTTATACCTTATATAAGTGGAAATTAATTAAGATTCTCTCTCCTAGTCCTTTATAGCTAACTCGTAGTACGCGGCTAATTTATCGTTTTATCTTTGCTTTACTGTAGGAGTTATATTTAATAGTAGTTACTCCTTTTACGCGTACCCCTTAAGCTTACTAGATAAGGTACTTAATTACTACTAGTCCTAGATAGCCAAGTCTCTTATACTATAGTAGTGTAGTTACTCTAGCTAACCGAGGCTTATAGGTATAATACAACGCTTCTTATATTAGATAAAACTTAAGTACCTACTAGCTATAGATCTTAGTAAGGTCTCTAATTATCTACCTATCTAGCTTATTTAGGGTTATTAGTTCTAATTAGGTATCCTACTAGATTCCTCTCTACTAGAGTAATTAAAATAAGACTAGGTTATAGAGGATATCTAGGTATATAGCTATATTATATAGAGCTAGTCTATTTACCTTAGATTAACTCTTTAACGTTAGATTAATAGACCTATATCCTTTTACCTATATCTTTATATTACTAGCCTATATATAGTTATCTTACTAAGGTAGGTAATAGTTATAGATACGATCTAGGTTATTTATAATATAGTAGGTCGAGCCTAAGTTGAGGATAAACGAGTTTTAGAGTAGGTATTTATTATAGCTATTTATTATAGTCTTAGCTATAAATACTCCTTTAATACTTAATATTCTTTAGCCTTCTAGTTATTCTTAATCTCTAGGTATTAGAGTTAGTAATTACTTAAATCGAGGTTTATTCTATCCTTAAATTAGCCCTTAAAGTGTAGTATTATACTTGCGCTTATAGTTGATAAGATCTTATTAATTCTTATTTAGGATCTACTACTTAGGTACCTTATCTAGGTAGATATAGTAGTAGTCCTATATATTATATAATCTACTACAAGTAGGGTAATATACTCTATCTACTATAGTTATTTCTTAATTATAAGATTATATAATATACGCATTTTTTCTACATTTATATTAATTATAGGTTTTACCTAGATTTTTAAGTAGCGCGCTTTTAGTAAGAGAGGCGTCCCTAGTCTTACCCTAGGTAGGTTTACTACTACTAGTAGGGTATTCTAAGGTATTATTAACTATAAAAGTAGCCTTATATTTCCCTAATCTAAGAGGATAATTTACTATTATATATTCGTAGAAGCGTTTTATTATCTCCTTCTAGGTTATACTAGGATTAAATTATCTATAGTCCTAAAAGGTTATTAACTATATAGGTACTACTTTATTAATAGATATAAGAAAGTCTTTAGTAATTACGTTAATTTATAATAGTTCTATAACTTAATATATTTTAGCTTCTATAGAAGCTTAGTTATACTTAGCTAGCTAAGTATCCTAGTTTACTACACTCCTTATTAGTTTAAGTAAGTTAAGGTATTATTTATAAGCTTATTCTTATTTAAATTACTTATTAACGCTAATAGTTTATTTTAGGTTTATAAGCTACTATTATAGTAACTAATTAGGTAAGTAGTAGGTGCGTAGTAGATGCGGTAAGACCGATAATTATATAAATACTATAATTTACTATAAGCTCGTCTACTCCTTATCGTATACGTATTAATTAATTTAATATTGCTTAGAAAGAGTCTTATAGTATTCAAGATCCTCCTTAAAAGCTTTAAGACCTATAGTTAATAGTTTAGATTAACGCGCTAGTTCTTAAACGTTAGAGGCTAGCGAGTATTTAGTAATTACTAGAGGGGTAATAATTTCTAGCTCTTCAACGAGTTTAGTAGTTATTACTAGGTTAATCTTATCCTAGATCTTATAGACTACGCATCTAGATTACAGCTAAGTTAACTAGGTTATATAGTCTATATTATTCCTTAGTATTACTATAGGATCGCGTTACGCTTAGTAGGTTATTTTATTCTATATACTATAATAGTAATAATTAGCGTTATTATTTAAACCTTTAAGTTAGTATTAATTAGGCGTATAGCGTAGTAGTAGCGCGTTGCAGTTATACTATAGAGGTCCTAAGTTCGAATCTTAGTATATCTACTTAGACTAAATCTATAGCAATAATTTAGTATAGGTTTAGTTCTTTTTATTGGGTTTAATATAGGTTTTTAGTTAGCTTAAATTAGTTAAGGTAGTAAGACTCTTAATTATTAAATATTTAGGTAGCTTTAAGGGTTTACCTTAATCTAGATAATAATATAATAAAAGGAGGTAATAATTGCATATAGTAAAAAGATAATTAATTGATATATAGTAAATAATTAAATTAATTAATACCCCTTTTAAGTTATTACTCTATCTCTAGTCTATATACTTGTTTCTACGTAGTTGAATTAATGCGCTATAGTTGATATAGTGCGCTATAGTTGAATTAATGCGCTATAGTTGAATTAGTGCGCCGTAGTTGAATTAGTACGAGCTAGTATCGCTACTAGCATCGCTAGATCGATCGATTAGATTAACGTTACCTTATCTTATCTAATAATTTTTTAAGTATCTTTTCTACTTCCTATACCTCTTCTTCTTTCTCTATTACTTCTAGGGGTTAGGTATTATCTTCCCTACTAGATTAAAGCTTCTAGTATTTAAGGAGGGAAATATAGAATATATTATAAATATAATAATAAGGTAGTAAAGTTAGGTAGTATACCTATATTCTAACTATACTTTATACTCTAAATAGGCTAATAAACTTATTAGCTAGTTTCTTACTTAGTTAGCTAGTAAGTATTAGGTTCTTTATACTTAAGAGGATAAGATCTCCTCTCTAAAAGGTTTCTAGTTTATATTTACTATTATAGTATTTAGCTTAGTATACTTATACTTCCTATATACGTTTTATATACTCTATAGTATTAGGTACCTCTCCCTCTAGCCTACTATCTATAAAAGGTAATATAAGAATAGAGAACTTTCTAAATACTATATAAAAAGGTATAGTCTTAGTTAATTTATAGATTAAATTATTATATATAAACTATATAGTTTTTAGTAAAGATACCTAATTATCTTAATTTTTAGAAGTAAAGATTCTAAGATACTACTCTAGTATCTAATTCTAGTATTCTATTTACTTATTAGTCTATAGGTAGAAGGTAGTACTTAACCTATACTTTATCTATAGCTAATAGTAAATTTCTACCTAGAAGTCTAATATAAAGATTAGGCCTCTATCTAAGATAATACCTTTCTATAATCTAAAATTTAGGATAATATTATAGAAATAGGCTTCTATAAAATCCTTTATATTCTATTTCTTTAATATAGGGAGGTAGATTACTATCTTAGAGAAGTAATCTATAATTATAAGTATTATATTATAAGTATACTTAGAAGAGTCCTTTAAAGGTAGGAGGCCTATAATAAAGTCTAGTAAGACTTCTTTAAAGATATTCTCTAGGATAGATAATACTATAAGCTACCTATATAACTTATATCTCTTTACTTTACTTCTTTAATAAATTATATAGGTACTTATATAATCCTAAACGTCTTAATCTATTATTAGCTAGTAATAGTACTTTATAATTAACTTAAGCGTTCTACGTGCGCTAAAATAGCCTACTATATATAAGTTATAATTTTAAAGTAAAATTTCTTACCTAATAGTAGATTCCTCTAGAATATATAATTTACCTTTATACTATAGGACTTCCTAGTTATTAAAGCGCTAATACTATACTTTCCTACTATTTTAAGTACTTTCTACTATTACTAAACCTATAATCCTTACTTATATAAAGGTATTTCTTTACTATAAGTTATATAAGATTATTATAAGGGCTTTAGACTCTACTATTATAGTTTTACTACTAACTAACTCTTTAGCTAGTAAGTATAGTATATATAGTATATATTCTATAGTACTAGTAGTAGGGCTCCTTTTAGTACTATATACCTTTAAGATAATATCTCTATTATTTAAAACTATAGATAATAGCTAATAACTTAGTATTATATATCTTATAATTTAATTCTACTTCCTATAGTTTTCTTAATATAAAAGTAACTAGATACTATTTACTATTAGGGTAGAGTTAAGAAAGAATACTAAAGATTATAAAGATAGAAGTATTAGTCTCTAAGTAAATAGGTAGCTCTAGATTATAGTAATATAGGATAGGTATACTTATAAAGTATACTTTAAGTTCTTCCTAAGTAGTTTATACTAAATCTAGCTAGTAGAATTATTATTTTCTCTTTAAGAGATTTATAAGAGAGGCTATTTTTTAGGTATATCCTTTAATAAACCTTTAATAGAAGTTAGTAAAGTCTAAAAATAACTATAATTCTTTAATACTAGTTAGTATTAGCTATTATATAATAGTTTCTATACGCGTAGGATTAGCGTAGATACTATATCTTATAATAATAAACCCTAAGAAGTAAACTTCCTCTAATATAAAAGTATATTTATAAAGGTTAATAAAGAGCTTTACTCTTTATAAGGCTTTAAGTATAGAGTAGACTACACGCTAGTAGAGCTTAATATCGTTACTATCTATATAGATAAGAATATTATTAAGGTATATAATATAGATATAATCTAAATATCTACTAAGTACCTTATTTATATATACTTGAAAACTAGCTAGAGTATTTATTAACCTAAAAGGTATAACTAAGTATTTAAAATAGCTATAATAAGTATAGAAAGCTATTTTCTACTTATCTCCCTCTTATATCTATATTCTATAGTAGGCGTCTTTAAGATCTAGAGTTATATAGTAATGTACGCCTAATAGGTAGTCTAATATCTCTCTAATAAGTAGGAGTAGGTAATAATTCTTTACTATAACTATATTTAGTCTATAATAATCTATATAAAGGTAGAGAGATCTATCCTTCTTAGGAATAAAAAGGATAGGCGCGCTAGCTAGGCTATTACTATAGTAAATCTACCCTTTATTAAAGGTATCCTCTATATAGGTGCGGAGTACTTAAAGCTTATATATAGAGAGATTATAGAGTAGCCTATAGGGAGGTTCTTTTCCCTCTATTAATAGGATTATATAGTCTAAATCCTTAAAACGCGGTAGCCTCTATACTACTTCTTTATTAAATATATTACTATATTCTAATAAAGCGCTAGGAATATATATTTTATATACTATAGTTGTAATCTAGATATATACTTTATAGTCTAATTTAATTATATTAGCTTAGAGTACTCTAAGTAGGTATAGTTCTACCTATATTTCCTCTAAGTTTTCTATAAGTTCCTTAAATGTATAAAGTATTACCTAGGCTATAGATATATATTCCTAGCGCTAAGTTTATAACCTATAATCTAGCTATATTCCTTCTTTCTAGAGGAAAGGATTACTAAGTAGAAGAGGTACCTCCTCTTTATCTACTCTATATACTATAACTTTAACTCTATATATTATATTATTATTATTAGTAAGGTATACCTAGAGCTTATAAGTAGTATAGGTATTTTATCTTTATACTCTAATCTAACCTAGCCTAAGGAGCTTAGTATCCTTAATTAGTACTAGTTCTAACTCTACTATAGTTCTTTAGCTAATAAGGCTAATATTAGCCTATAGATCTAAAATTACTTAAAGTTTAGTTTTAGGACTAGTATCTAAATTAGTATAATACGTATACTTTATACCTAGTAAGATATTAATTACTCTATACCTTACTATTCCTAGACTAACTATAAGGCTTAGTCTTTTCCTATTTAGTTTATGTAAATAGGAGTATAATTTAAGTTTAAGCTTTAATACTCCTTAGTATAATATCCTTTCTTATAGTACTTAAAGTATTTAACTAAAGCCTTATCTATTAGCTTATTCTAAGAGTTTTATACTTTATCCTTAGATAGTATTTCCTTTTAGTATAGCTTATATATACTACTTACGCATTCTTTATATATGTTAGGCGCGCTACGTAGGTTCTACTCTAGTATTAAGCTTAGGGTAATAAGATCTTCTCTTATAGCTAGAACCTAGTAATAATTTATAATAGCTTACTATAGATTAGGTCGTAGTTTTAAGAATAGGTATTATACCCTTTATTCTTCTATATAGGAGGGGAGCTAATCTTTAAGGACTTCTAGGTATCCTATAAATAATTAGACTATCTAGTCCTTATATTATTCTACTAATAAGTACGCTATAGCTACTTCTAAACTATAATTAATAGGGTTAGAGAGTAGGTCTAGTAGGTAGTTCTTAAAATATTTCTATATTAGTATTTTATTATTACTAAAGCTACGCTTATAGTACGTATACTATAGTTTATATAGATCCCCCTTAAGGTACTATATAGACTAAAGGACTTTTTATTTATTATATTTAAATTTATAGGGGTCTAGGTAAAATATAGTTTTATATAAGTATATAAACTCCTAGTATTCTTTTAGAGACTTACCTTTATACTCTATAGGGTCTTTTAGGTAGAGAGTATATTTTACCCTTACTTTATCTATAGGGCTACTTACGCCCTACTTATATAATAAAATAATTATTACTTCTAGATTACCTATAGTAGGTATAGTAGGAAAGGCGCCCTATTCTAGGCGTATAATCTTATCTTTAAGAGTATATAGAGTATAAATTTTAATTAGTTTATTACGTTAAGTAGTTACTTTATAGATATATTTATCTATTATTATAGGTGTACTTATTATATACTTGTACTACGCGTTATCTATAGGAGGTATTAGTTCTTATTTAACTATTAGATATATACTCTCCTCCTTAGTTATAGTATAGTATAGGGAGCGTGTATTCGTTATCCCTAGACTATTAGTATAGGAAGTATTATTATATAAGGTAGTAACTAGAAGATAATAGTACTTATCGTAGGTTATAATAGATAGTAAAGGGATAACAGTTATCTCTAGAAAGAGAGTTAATTGATAAAATAATACTTACTAAACTATCTTCGTAAGAGGGGCGCCCTTTATACGTAGACGTAGCGCAGTCCCTTCTTAGGGGCTTAGCATTACCACCTAAGTTATATAATATAGGGTCTCTTTATAGAGCCTCCGTTACACTATAGATATCTATAAATTTTACTAAGAATAGGCCTAGATAGTCTTTTAGAGGGTAAAGAAGAATATAATAGGTATATACTATAACTATCTATATAATTATTAGTTTTAGACTAGTAAGTAGTTCGCTTATAAGGCTCTTACTTATATAACTATAAGGGCTAGGATATATTAGATTACTAAGCTAATATAATATAGTAACGCTATATTATTAAATCTATCGTCTCTACTTCCTCTCGTGTATTGATAAGTGCCGTGTGTAGGTTATTTCGAGGTGGCGAGGTTGATTGTTTGCTGTCTGCATGTGCTGCCTGCAGGTGGGTGGCGCAGGTATCGCTTTCACCCTAAGGGTTGTGCCACCTGATTAGATTGTACAACCCGACACAACGGAGACTTGTTACAGTAAGTAGCAGTAAGGTCTGTGCTAAGTGAGACAGGGCCTGGCGTGGGATGAGAGTTTCGTAGCGTGCAAAAACTGGAAGCTGCAAGTGCAAGCGACTGTACAGCGTTGGGAGGAGGGCAGAGATGCGGACGACCAACCTGATGATAACAAGCCTTGAGAACGGCCCATGTTGTACTAGCGTAGTCGCCGCGGTGATATGTGGTACGAACTTGCAAAGACAGTATCTTGATGGAAGGCGCCTTGAAGCTTAATGACGCTACCGTGCATGCTTGCGGTGAAATATAGTATTATAGGCTGAGGACGAGTTTTCTTTGGAGGATGCGAAGTACAGACAAAGCTTAGGATCTAACGTCTCTATTCCGAGATTATCTAACTATCCCATGCGCCGTTGGAAACTGCCCATTTTTGATGAGCCAATCAATAAGTGTGGCAGGGTCACCCCTCGGCTTTACCATCAACCTCAGTGAATATGTCACGAAACTCCGTTGTGGTTCAGTCACTCTGTTACACTTATTGATTGGCTCATCAAAAATGGGCAGTTTCCAACGGCGCATGGGATACAAATAATAGACTACTGCGAACCTTTGTTTGTAAAGTTGTAGTACGATCGCTCGTGCACGATCTTCCACCCACGCACAGCTTCATCTGATAAGCTCCCATCCCATTGTGCACCTTTACCCTCCCATCTCCACCAAAACAGCGAGACGCCAACTAAGCGCAGTGTCTCCCCCGCTTTGAGGCCTGCGTGGGGAAGGTCTATTACAGTTTCTCCCTCGCATCTCATCTCGGAAGCCACAAACTCCGGCGTAAACCCCGTTATCTTCGGCTCGGTGATGCGGAAAGTGGGCATAGCGGAGTATACTTGGGTGTAGAACTCGCGTATCGCGTCGATACCCTCGCGAGAAACACCATTCACTTTGTGATGTCATGTTAGCCGGGTCTCATTACTGAGTCAAAGGTTCAGCTTCCATACCTACGTCGGTGAACACGGCGTCCTTCGCGTGCCATGACATGAGCGCATCGACATCGCGCTTTTCCGATGCTTCCCGTAGGCTCGCTAAGCGGGCTTCGATCAGAGCTTGAATTGCCTCTTGACTATGCATATCGTTATGATCGCAACTAAATGTTGTCTTTGTAGCGAAATCAGCTTCACCTCGCAGGCAGCAACTTAATTGCGGCGAAGCTGCCAGCAAGGGTGCTCAGCCCCACCGCCTTCCGTACGTAGTCAAGCGCTAACCGTCAGCATCATAATCAACAACATGTGCAAGGGTTAAATTGATAACAAACGGTATTACTAGTCAGCGATCGACGCAACAGGGCCCCACCCTAATATTTTAGGCCCGCTGCAGGATCCAGAATGGGAACCAAATTGGTAATTACAAAAAAGAGGGGTCCCATTTGGACCCATGCACTGACCATGTCGTATGTTACTACGCAATCCTTCATCCAAATAAAAAAATGTGGCAGGTGCGGGTCGGCCATTATCCTTACTAGCAGTGGTAACGTGAAGTACCAAGTGACTGAAATCACATTGTGCTTGACTGGTAAGCGTGCTTTTGCATCTCGACTCCTCCAAAATCGTACACCTTTAAACATACTGGACTGGCCAGGCCACTTACCTAATATTAACGCTTATGAACACGCCTGGCCATGGATACGGCGTCACATAACATAAGACTTTGCTCCCTCTACATGCAAGTTACGGTGCTAACTCTATTAGGAGTATAAGCGGGAGCAGACGCCTATTAATGTTATTAACAAGTAGATTAACGGTATTCTTATTGTTGTAGGCAAAATTATCAAGCATGGCGGAAACAATAATTTCCATAAAGGGTAAGGACGCTTATGCCTTGTTTTACAACCTCAACGCTAATAAACAGCTCTATATAGACTTCTGTATACTATTTGCAGCCCTAATTCTATTATTTCAACCTAAAGACCGCAAAAAAAAAACCCTGTTTGGGTAGTGATTTGTATGGGGGTAAGGCTCATGACGGACTAAATACAAGCTCTTCGTAAGCGCGATAATGTACGTCTGATTTGGTTAGGGTTAACCCCAAACCATCACCCCTTTCCATATCTGAACAACACAGCCCCGCTGATGAGGTGTACA
Source organism: Phaeosphaeriaceae sp. PMI808 (assembly GCA_021365335.1). Lineage (NCBI taxonomy): Eukaryota > Fungi > Ascomycota > Dothideomycetes > Pleosporales > Phaeosphaeriaceae > Phaeosphaeriaceae sp. PMI808. Next base: position 10,550 of record JAJTIZ010000293.1, read on the forward strand.
TCATCCTCCGCCATCTTCTAATACCGTATAATCCTGCAATAGTCGTTTTCGCTATCCTTCGAGCAGTAGAGGAGACGAGCGCCTGGACATTTATCAGGCCCATGTAAGAGTTGCACGGAGTTAAGTGAGGACCGGCACTATTGCCAGATTATACGGTAGGGCGGATATCAGTGCCGTATATCCATCACAATCCGGAAGGTGGGAGACATTACGCCAAGCTGTACTCCGTACTATGTCCTAGTGCACAGCCAGCAGGATCAGGTTGTGGAATCCTTGTATAATCGGCATCCTGGCTACCCTTTTCTTCGGCTGCGTAGTTAAGATGTCGATACTATAGATTGGTGGAAGGTGCCGATAGAACGGATACGGTTAAATTAGGCGTGAGAATTTCATTGAGCCTATGGCGGACTATGAACGTATAAATGCGAATGTGAAGTACGTAATGGTTGATTCTACAGAAACCGTCACTTGTTCGTGGTTTTGCCTCGATTTTGTTTCTCCTTCAAGATGCGGTCATTCCTTCTTGCCTCGTTGACATCTCTTGCCGCCCACAATGTTCATGCTCATCATAGCCACTCCACTCATAGTACACAGCCGTTGAGCAAACGGACGGTGGACTTCCCATTCCATGAGGTTCTGAATACAAGTAAGCAACAACTCGCTCTTGAAAAACTTCACAGCAGGAACGCAAAGCATCATGATAAGAGAAGACTTGCTAATTCTGGGTGCAGAATACGCGAATTTTGCAAAAGTGCAAGGAGACCCGTCTATCGTGCCGCCTGCTCAGGAAAATCCGCAACGTACTGCTACTGAACTGGTCAAGATGACAGTGCCAGGGGCGACATTTCGGCTTGCGGATGACCACTACGTTGGAAGCAATGGCATCGCCCATTTTTACTTCAAGCAAATGGCCAACGATCTGGATATTGACAATGCCGATTTCAATGTCAACATTGGCCGTAATGGAGAGGTCTTTTCTTTCGGCAACTCTTTCTACAAGGGAGAGGTTCCGCCAGCGTTGCGAAAGCGAGATATAGTGGCGCCTGTCGATGCGCTGAAGACAGCTGTCAACAACCTTGAGCTTCCCATTTCCGCCGACAAAGCAACAGCCGAGCCGAAGGGACACGAATCCTTCAAATTGAAGCAGACAAGCGGAACTGTGTCTGAGCCTGAGGCGCGTCTCGTGTATGTTCGGACAGCTGCCGATGGCCTGGCGCTTGCATGGAGGGTCGAAACTGATATTGACACTAACTGGCTGCTCACGTACATTGATGCAGAAAATGGCGAAAAGATCCATCACGTGGTCGATTACGCCGCAGCTGCGACCTACGAAGTATAGTATGTCTGAAAATTCCCGCACGCTTAACAATAGGCTAACATTTCATCAGCCCTTGGGGTATCAACAATCCTTCTGAAAGCTCGCGCATTGTGGTGAAGGATCCATCTGACTCAAGAGCGAGCGAGTTTGGCTGGCATGGCGACGGCACTACAACCTACAAGACCACACGAGGCAACAACGGCATTGCCCAAAGCAATTGGGACAGCGTAACAGAGGAGTTGGAATTTGTGAATTTGCCACACCCTACTAGCGAGTCCTTAGCGTTCGAGTATCCATACGACACCAAGGACGAAGACTGGAAGTCTTACGTTAACGCATCGATTACGCAGGTATTCTACACGGTGAACAAATACCATGACGTTTTGTATCTGCTCGGTTTTACGGAACAAGCAGGCAATTTCCAACTCAACAACAACAACAAAGGAGGGAAGGGGGGTGACTGGGTCTATATACATGTCCAAGATGGCTCTGGTGTGAATAACGCAAACTTCCTCACTCCCGTAGATGGTCAAGCAGGCAGAGTTCTCAACAAGCAACTCAACTCAACTTGAAGGTTCAAGTTGAGTTGAGTTGACTAGTGAGCAGCGTAAGTTGAGTTGAAGTTGAGTTGATATTGAGTCAATCAATCAGATTGCAACTTAATTGTAAGTTGACTCAAAAGGGATACTATTCTCATAGAAATTATTACAGTATAGTAGAGTATCCTACTCCTCAATGTTGTAATTTTATATAATTTACTCTTCTATTAGCCTACTTCTATCGCTACAATGTAGTACTTTAAAGCTAGCTTTTACCTATAATCTTACTAATTGAAGAGCTACAAGTTATTAGCTACTAAGTTTGCGACGTTTTAGCTTAAGCAAGTCGCCTAACTAACTAAAGAGGCGCTTATAATTACTACTAGATACTAGGATTATTAGAATATTAATTATAAAACGCGCTAAGTTAGGGTATTTTAGCTATAATTGAATCTAGTACTTGACTAAATTCCTATCTATCTTATATTACTCCCTCGTCTATACGGGTTTATATAATTTCTAGTACTTAAATTTATTATCTAGAGCCTTAGGGCTACCGCCGTAGTATAGAAACGCGCTAATAGTATTATTAATACTATTTATACTTACTATAACTACCTAAGGTAAGTATAGGTAGTAAGGTTTATACTCTACCTATAGACGCTAGAAGCTAGTATTAGTAGCCTTAAGCTACTTAGGTTTCTCTACCTAGCTATTCTTATAGTAGTATTTATATAATAGGTATAAATAGATAGTAGTATAGTAAATAGGTAACTTATTATGCTTATTATAATAGTTATTAGCTTTACTCTAAGCTACGCAGAGGTTAATAGCGAGGTAATCTTTAGGAGCCTTATAGTAGGCGTTAAAGTCTATATACGTATATAAGTATTAGCGTACTTTAAGTTTACTTAAGAGGTATTTATATACTAGTAGAATCTTATAAATAGTACTATATTTACCTATCTTACTATACTCTTTAAGTTATAGCGTAGTAAACTTTAGTAGCTCTAAGTAAGCCTAGTACTCTATAATTACTACCTAATTATCTATAGTAAGCCTACTAGATTATATCCAACTAGGCGCGCTAGGTAGCTAATTATTATAGTAGGTAGCCTACTTATCTTTTACTATAATATAAGTAATATAGTAATTAGCGTACGCGTTATAGGTAGCTTAAAGCTTTATAGCGTACGTAAAGGTATTATAATATAAGCTCTATTAAGTAGTAACTAGCTTAACTAGTTTAAGTATTTTAGGGCGTTCTATAGTAGGTAGTACTACGTTTATATATTACTAATAAGTGCGAAAAAGCTTATATTATTATAGTATTTTAATATAGTTGATTATATTAACTAAGACGCCTAATAGGCCCTTATCGCGCTACTTTTATATATATCGCTCCTCCTTAGTATAGTACTCTTTAGTATTATTAAAGGCGTCTTTATAGGTACTAAATATAAGCCTCTTACTAATAAGGTTAAGTATATAGTAGGTATAATAAAGGCGTTAGTACGTAGGCTTAAAGGTATATACTCTTATTAGATTTGCAGGTGATCTAAGGTCGAACTCAGTCATCTACTACTAGATAAAAGCGTTATTATAAGACTATCCGAGACTATGTCTAAGATTATAGCCGGCATGGCTAGTATAGCTAGTATAGCTAATATAGCTAATATAACTAGTAAAGCTAATATCCGATAGCTTATAGCGTTATAGATGAGCTGCGCAGAACCGGTACTATCGAATAACTACGTTGAGCTAGCTTAACTACACAATAGAGATAAGTAGATCTCTACCTTCCGAACTAAGAGACCTTAATAAGCTCTATAGAGATAGATATATAAACTAGTAGAAAGCGTAGTAGATAGAATAGAATTAGAATATTAATAGATAATAATTGAGAGCGTTTGTAGACAATTAATCAATTATTTACTATATTATTTATTATAGTCTTTTATTATACACCTTATTCCTATACTGTGCACCTATTAAACCTATCTTAAATCCAATAACTCTAGTAATTGTAGTAACTATAGTATTATTATTAGCGGCTTTATTAAGTATAAAATAGCCTAACTTATTAGTAGTTATACTATATACTTTAAGTATTTAGATAATAGCTTTAGTAATAGTATAATAGAGGCTCTATAAAGAGACCCTATATTATATAACTTAGGTAGTAATACTAAGCCCCTAAGAAGGGACTATACTACGTCTACGTATAAAAGGTACTCTTCTTACAAAGATAGTTTAGTAAGTATTATTTTATTAATCAACCCTCTTTCTAGAGATAACTATTATCCCTTTACTAACTATTATAACCTATAATAAGTACTATTATCTTCTAGTTACTACCTTATATAATAATACTTCCTATACTAATAGTCTAGGGATAATAAATATACGCTCCCTATACTATACTATAACTAAGGAGGAGAGTATATATCTAATAGTTATATAAGAACTAATACCTCCTATAGATAACGCGTAGTATAAGTATATAATAAGCACGCCTATAATAATAGATAAATATATTTATAAAGTAACTACTTAACGTAATAAACTAATTAAAATCCGTACTCTATATACTATTAAGGATAAGATTACATACCTAGAATAGGGTACCTCTCCTACTATACCTACTATAGGTAATCTAGAAGTAATAATTATTTTATTATATAAGTAGGGTATAAGTAACCCTATAGATAAAGTAAGGGTAAAATATACCCTCTACCTAAAAGACCCTATAGAGTATAAAAGTAAGTCTCTAAAAGAATACTAGAAGTTTATATACTTATATAAAACTATATTTTACCTAGACCCCTATAAATTTAAATATAATAAGTAAAAAGTCCTTTAGTCTATATAGTATCTTAAGGGGGATCCGTATAAACTATAGTATATATACTATAAGTATAGCTTTAGTAATAATAAAATACTAATATAGAAATATTTTAAGAACTACCTACTAGACCTACTCTCTAACCCAATTAATTATAGTTTAGAAGTAGCTATAGCGTACTTATTAGTAGAATAATATAAGGACTAGATAGTCTAATTATTTATAGGATACCTAGAAGTCTATAAAGATTAGCTCCCCCCTATATAGAAGAATAAAGGGTATAATACCTATTCTTAAAACTATAACCTAATCTATAATAAGCTATTATAAATTATTACTAGATTCTAGCTATAAGGGAAGATCTTATTACTCTTAGCTTAACGCTAGAGTTATTAGATTTAATAGTTACTTGAAAAGATTAATATAATTAATAGGATTAATTAAATCGATTAATTATAGTTATTAATTAATATCTACTCCTTTCTACTACTCTTAATATACTTTAGAGAGTTCCTTAATTACTTTCGCGCCCTAGGGTCCCCCTTTATTAAGCTAGCGCGTTATTTAATTATAGCTCTCCTATTAAAGGGATGCCTATAGTTGAGCTAGTACGGCGTAGTTTAATTTAGCTCGCTTAGCTAGTAGCGCTAGTAGCGCACGTGCGCGCGTACCTATCTCGATCGCTATCTCGATTACTATCTCGATCGCTATCTTAATCGCTATCTTAATCGCTATCTCGATTGCTATCTTAAATCTTATATACTTATCTAATATACCTATTTAGCTTAATAACTCTTTAGTAAGCTAGAACTATTAGGTAAGTAAGAGATTATTAAGGTAAGCTTAGATTTTATTAAGAGGTACTTTATATATAATCTAGTATTTCTATACTTCTACTAGTCTAAGTTAGGTTAAGAAACTCTCCTACTTATTTCCTAGGAGTATCTTAGTAAACCTATTAGTAGTTATCTCTATTAATAGAGTATATACTACTTTAATTCAACTATCTAATACCTCTTACCTTAGCTAGTAGTTATAAATATTAACGTACCTTAGTTTAGTTTAGAGTTTAGCTAGTTCTTTAGTAATAAGCTAGATTATTTAAGTATTATTATACTAGATAGTAATATAGCGTATTAGTAGTCTAACCTTTAGCTTATCTAGTAATTATAATATAAAGATAGCTTCTTTAGCTACTTAAGATAGAGCTAGTAATTTAGCTTTAGTTATTAAGGTAGTAATAGTATCTTATTTATTAGCTCTCTATATAATAAGACTATTAAATAGTTTAATTATATATCCTTAGGAGCTCTTTCTATCTAGAGTATTATTAGTAAAGGAGGTATTACTAGCTACCTAGAGTAAATTACCTCCTCCTAGTTAAAGTACTCTCTATCTTATACTTAATAGATATATAAGTACTTAGTTAGTAGCTTCTTAGTGCGTAGTATTCGGGTTTATAAGGAATCGAGCTAATTATAACGTTGCGAATACTATATCTAGTCTAGTAGTTACTATAGTAAATAGAAGTAAGCTAATTTTATACTAGTACTTATTAATCTTAGATAGTATTACTAAGCTAGTATAAAGCTAAAGCTTAGAAGTAGCTATTAGAGTATTATAGTAGACGTCTTATTTATTAGTAAGCTAATATATCTTATCGATATATACGGTCTATAGGAGCTAGATAAGGCATTACTCTCTTTTCTAGATTATCTCTATACTAAAGAACTATTAGAGATCTACTCCTCTAGTAATAGTATACTTTTCTCTTAAGAGATTAGTTACTTCTTATACTTCTTTAGTCTTCTTTTTATTATAGGCTATAATTATATTATCTACGTAGAAGAAGATAATAATACTATCTTTTACTATATAATATAGTTTATAGAGTACTATTTAAAAACTAAGAGACTTTAGTATTAAAGTAAACTCTTTCTACTATAGTAGAGGTAAAATATATAGTCTATATAGAGCTTTTTAGATCTAAAGGATTATTCCCTTCTTCTAGTATCCCTTTAGTATCTTTATATAGATCTCTCGATCTATTATAGCGTAGATAAAGGCGTTTATTACGTTATACTATTTTAGTTTAAGATTATATTTAGCTATAATTACTATAAGTATCTAGAAGGAGCGGCTAGCTAGTATTATAGTATAGGTATCTTATAATATAATATTTCTTTACTAATCTCTATATACTACTAGTCGGGCTTTATATTTAATAAACTAGTAGAATTTATCTAATTTATAGGTATAAACCTATATATAATTAAGTATCTATTAACCTATTTATTTAATTGGATTAGCTAGTACTTTAGTCTATAATCTTATCTTATAGTAGCTTATTATATAAGTGTATTCTACTTCTTTAAATAGCTCGCCTATTAGATAGTTATCTAGGTTTATTCGGTATATTAGTAGAGGTAGGAGTTAACTATAATAGAGCTTTAAGCCTCTAGCGAGTATTCTTTTTATCTTTACTTTATCTATTAACTCTCCTCTATATTACCTAACGTTTCCTACCTAGGTACCTACTATAAAGGCTACTACCTATAGAATAGTTTTAGATAATTCTTAGTTATTATAGGTTTTTATTATAGTAGTTAACTATTCTCTACCTAAGCCGATTTCAGATAACTTATAAGGTACTAGCGCTCTAGTTATTAACTAAGCTAGGAGTACTACTAGTAGTAGAGATAGTAGTAGAGTTAGGTAATATTCTCTAATCTTCCTTCCTTAATAGTAGCTAGGTGGGTCTACTTTATTAGTTAATATATCTAAGTTAATATCGTCCTTATAGAATAACTCTATTTCTAGCTAATAAACTAGCGTTAGGAGATTAATAGTTCTTATATAAGTAGTAATCTCTTCTAGTATTTAATATATTAGGTTATCTATTAGGTCTTCTATTTTACTATTAAAGATTATATACTTATTAAAGATAATATCTTAAGTACTTATTACCTTAGCTATAGATAGTACCTATATCTAGTAGATATTTAATAACTAGTATCCGATAAGGTATTTAATCTAGGCCTTTAGGTCTAGCTACTAAAGTCTTAATTTACTATAGTAGGTATTATTAGTTATTATAAAAGCTTTACACCTATAGGCTTTTAAATAAGCTAGATTAGGCTTTCTTAGTAATACTACAATTCCTTAATTACGAGCTACTCCTATAAAGAAAGATCTTATATAGTATTTTCCAGTTATTTAAGTAACTTAGTATTTAGTTATAGAGGTATACTCTAGCTCTAGTAATTTCTAGCTAGAGTTCCTAAGGTAGATTAGCGTTAAGCTATATTACGCGTAATTTCTCCTTATTAATACCTCTAGCGCGCTTAGCTCCTCTATTTTAAGCTTAAGTATCTAGAGCTAATAGTTTAATAGTAATACCTTATAAGCTTAACTAATGCTAGACTTCTAGTTTTACTATAGTAATCTCGTTATTAGCTTTAATTACCTTAACTAAGATATTATACTAATTTTTTAAGAAGAGAATAAGGTTTTCTAGCATCTTAATAATTAACTTCGCTAATTAGTTATCTATAAAGTAGAAGTCCTACTATAGTTTAGAAATCTTCTTAGTAACTAGTATCTAGCTCTTTTCTTTATTAAAGCTCTATACTTTATATAAGTGGAAATTAATTAAGATTCTTTCTCCTAGTCCTTTATAGCTAATTCGTAGTGCGCGGCTAATTTAACGTCTTATCTTAGCTTTACTATAGGAGTTATATTTAATAGTAGTTACTCCTTTTACGCGTACCCCTTAAGTTTACTAAATAAGGTACTTAATTACTACTAGTCCTAGATAGCTAAGTCTCTTATACTATATAAGTATAGTTACTCTAGTTAACCTAGGTTTATAGGTATAATATATCGCTTCTTATAATAGATAAAACTTAAGTACCTATTAGCTATAGATCTTAGTAAGATTTCTAATTATCTACCTATCTAGTTTATTTAGGGTTATTAGTTCTAATTAGGTATTCTACTATATTCCTCTCTACTAGAGTAATTAGAATAAGACTAGGTTGTAGTAGATATCTAGGTATATAGCTATATTATATAAAGCTAGATAATTTACCTTAGATTAATTCTTTAACGTTAGATTAATAGATCTATATCCCTTTACCTATATTTTTAAGTTACTAGCCTAGATATAGTCTTCTTAAGTAGGTAGATAGTAGTTGTAGATATAATCTAGATTGTTTATAATATAGTAGGTTATACCTAAATTAAGGATAAATAAGTCCTATAGTAGATATTTATTATAGTTGTTTATTATAGTTTAAAAGGATATAGTAGTAAAGGTCTCTTTAATACTTATAACTCTTTAGCTATATAGTTATTCTTAATCTCTAGGTATTAGAGTTAGTAATCGCCTAAAGCGAGCTTTAGACTATCCTCTAATTAATCCTTAAAATATAGTATTAGTTTTACGTTTATAGTTAATAAGCTCTTATAGAGTCTTATTTAGATTCTAACGTAAAGGGGCTATATCTAGATTAATATAATAGTATTCTCTTAGGTTATAGAATTTACTACAAGTAGGGTATTTTTCCTCTATAGTTTACCTAGTTAATTATATATTATTACTATTTTAGCTAGGTTAATTTTTATACTAGGGTCTACCCTAGTTTAGGTTTAATTAAAGTCTACCTTAGTTTAGTAGTAGATTATATTCTATAGGAGAGGCGTCCCTAGTCTTACCCTAGGTGGTTTTACTACTAGTAGGAAGATCTACTAAAGTATTATTAACTATAAAAGTAGTCCTATTTTTCTCTAATTTAAGAGGATAATTTACTATTAAGTATTCTTAGAATTATTTTATTATCTCCTTATAGGTTATATAATCTTTAAATCAACTATAATCTTAAAAGTTTATAGACTATATAGGAGTAATCTTATTAATTACTAGGAGAAAGTCTTTTATAACTATATTAATCTATACTACCTCTACTACTTTATAAGCTTCTACGTTAGTAGTAGCTTAGTTATACTTAGCTAGCTAGGTTTCCTAATTTAATATACTCCTTATTAGTTTAAGTAAGTAGATATAGTATTTATAAGCTTACTCTCTCTCTAACTACTTATTAATACTAATAGTTTATTTAAGGTTAGTAAGCTACTATCGTAGTAACTAATCTAGTAGATAGTACGTACGTAGTAGATATAGTATAACTAATAATTAGATAAAGACTATAATCTACTATAAGCTCGTCTACTCCTTATTGTATACGTATTAATTAATTTAATACTACTTAGAGAGAGTCTTATAGTATTTAAGATCCTCCTTAAAAGCTTTAAGACCTACTATTAATAGTTTAGATTAATATAATAGTTCCTAAATATTAGAGGCTAGCGTATAATTAGCGATTACTAGAAGGCTAATAATTTCTAGCTCTTTAATAAGTTTAGTAGTTATAGCTAGGTTAATCTTATCCTAGATTTTATAGACTATATATCTAGATTATAGTTATATTAACTAGGCTATATAGTTAGCGTTATTCCTTAGTATTACTATAGGATCGCGTTGCGCTTAATAGGCTATTATAGTTTAATTTTAGTTATTAGTTTTAGCTTAATTTAGTTAAGGTAGTAAGACTCTTAATTATTAGATTTTAATAGGGTTTAATTAGTATTACTAATATGCACGAAGTATATAATAATTAATTATAATAATAATAGAGTAATTAATTTCTTCTTCTATCTATTTTCTACTCTCTCTACTACTCTTAATATACTTTAGAAAGTTCCTTAATTTCACTCGTGCTCTAGGGTCTCCCTTTATTAAGCTAGCGCGTTATTTAATTACGGCTCTCCTATTAAAGGGATACCTATAGTTAAGCTAGTGCGGCGCGGTTTAGTTTAGCTCGCTTAGCTAGTAGCACTAGTAGCGCACGTGCGCGCGTGCCTATCTCGATTACTATATCGATTATTATCTCGATTCTTATACGCTTATCTAATAAGTATATATAGACTATTAACTTAAGTAGAGACTATAAGATAGAGAGTAAAGAATAAACTAGATAAACTAAAAGAATAGATTTAGAACTATAGAATAACTTACCTAATAGAGAGAAAATAAAAAGAGAAAATATAGCTTAATCTAGAATAGTCTAAATAATAGAAAAGACTAAAATAAAATAAAGGAGAGATAATATAGAATAAAATATAGGAGAAATTACTACGTAAGCTATATAACGGCTTAACGAAAGTATAAGTAATACCCTCTTCCTACTATAAATAGAAGTACTAGGACTTAATAAGTAGCTTACTAAAAGACGTATACTAGGTATTAAAAGGGACTATCTATATAGATAGTATAAATAAATAGTAAAATATATAGTCTTCTACTACTAGCTATATAACTATAGAATGCTACTACCCTACCTATAAAGTAAAAGGCTATAGATAGTACTAGGTAACCTAAAATAAGTAAGAGTAATAGTAAAATAGTTTATCTAATAGGGTATACTATACTAGTTCTTAGTAATAAGAGAACTAGAAAATAAAGATATAGAAGTATACTAACTAGTAGATAGACTATCTATATAGAAAGGGTAGATAGTATAAAGTCCTCTTCCTTCTACTTTCCTTACCTTCTTAATTTCCCCTAGATAGGGGTAAGCGCGATAGAATAGGCGGTTAAATAGAATAGCTAATACTACTACTATACCTATATACTATAAGGGAACTAAAGGGTAGGTATTAGTATATAAGGTATATAATAGGTTTTCCTTTAGTTAGGTTTTCTTCCTTAGATAAATATCTATATAGCCTATACTAAGGCTAGTACTAGATAGTAAATAGAATTAATAATAATAATAATAAGTATAGGTTAAATACTACCTTCTACCTATAGACTAATAGGTAAATAGAATACTAGAATTAGATACTAGAGTAGTATCTTAGAATCTTTACTTCTAAAAATTAAGATAATTAGGTATCCTTACTAAAAACTACGTAGTTTACGTATAATAATTTAATCTATAAATTAACTAAGACTATACTCTTTTATATAGTATTTAGGAAGTACTCTATTCTTATATTATCTCTTATAGATAGTAGGCTAGAGGGAGAAGTACTTAATACTATAGAGTATATAAAATATATATAGGAAGTATAAGAAGAACTTAAGAGCTAATTATAGAAAGTATAAGTATACTAAGCTAAATACTATAATAGTAAATATAAACTAAAAACCTTTTAGAGAGAAGACCTTATCCTCTTAAGTATAAAGAATCTAATACTTACTAGCTAACTAAGTAAGAAACTAGCTAATAAGTTTATTAGCTTATTTAGAGTATAAAGTATAGTTAGAATATAGGTATACTACTTAACTCTACTACCTTATTATTATATTTATAATATATTCTATATTTCCTACCTTAAATACTAAAAGCCTTAATCTAGTAGAGAAGATAATACCTAACCCTAAAAGTAATAGAGAAAGGAGAAAAGATATAGGAAGTAGAAAAGATACTTAAAAAATATAGAAGAAAAGAGTAACTTAAATATCTCCTAAGATAGAAAGGTTATAATAAGTCCTAGGATATATAGACCTTAGTAAAAGACTTTAAAAATATAGAGGAACTTATTAAAGATTTTAAGGTAAGTTAAAGTATAAAGTAAGTAAAGAGAGTAAAAAGAGTATAACCTATATAGTTAATATATACTTAAGGAATAAAGTTAATTAGGTAGCTAAAGGCTAGGTATCTATATATTAAAGAACTACGCTACTAATTACTCTAACCTAATTCTTATTACTATTCTTACTCTTCTTACTCTACTTAAACTCTACCTACTCTCTACTAGCGTTCTTACTATCTATTACTATATCTCTATCCTTACTAAGCTTACTATTCCTACTATTCTCCCTATCTCCCTTATTTTCTAGATTTACCTCTTAACTAGGCTAATTATTATTATTATTATCGTTATTATTATTAGTAGGTAGTATAACCTAGAAGGTATTAGTATATACTATATATATATAATATACGCGAACTTACTATATAGCCTATAATAGTAATAAGATTATAGATAGTAGCTACTAAGTTCCTCTACTCTATAAGAATTAGCCCTAGAAACTAAGGTATAGTAGTAGGAGTTTAGGTAGCTACTCCTAAGGGAGTACTACTCTAAGTAGTAAGGTACCTCTTATTTAATAACTTTAAGTTAAAGGTATACTATATATACGTAAGCTTAATACTAGTTATATATACTAGAGTATTAGTCTTATAATTAGTAGTATTAGTAATAGTAATACTATACGTAGCGCGTAACTAGTATAAGTAATTAACATAGCTATTAAGCTCTAAAGGAACCTATTTATATTAGTTAGAGTATAACTCCTAGAGTATACTATAAAAAGAACTTACTAGAGAGTAGTCCCTATAATTATAATTAGAATAATAACTATAGTAGTAATTATTAGGCTTATTATAGATATTCTTCTAGTTAGTAATACCTTAGGCGTAGTATAGGTAAGTCGCGTAAGCTACTATACTATAAGCGCGCTTAACTAGATTACTCTACTTAAAGGGTATTATATTACGTAAATTACTTTTCTTAATAAACTTAGGGTATAGATAGAAGACTATAGTATTAAGTTTATTATAGGTATTATATATATATTTTATATATTATATATATATAAGGTAATAGAGTAGAGTAATAATAAAATCTTTATTATAGGAAACTCTCCTATTAATATCGCGCTCAGTAGTAACGCGCGTAGTATATAAATAATTCGCTATTATATAGTAATAGTTCTTTACTTCGTTATTAGGTAAATAGGTAATTAACCTTAATATAAGTATAATAACTATAATAAGTATATAAGACGCGTATATAGCGCGCGATATATATAAGTACTCTTTTCCCTTTTCCTATATAGTTTAAGGGTTTTTAATAAGATTATAATAGAAGCTAATAAGGATATTAGCTAGGAGGGGAGGCCCTATAATAGAGGCTCTATAAAGAGATCCTATATTATATAACTTAAGTAGTAATACTAAGCCCCTAAGAAGAGACTATACTTGTTAGATTTATAGGTAATCTAAGGTCGAACTTAGTTATCTACTGCTAGATAAAAGCGTTATTATAAGATTATCCGAAACTATATCCGAGATTATAGCCGGTATAGCTAGTAGAGCCGGTATAGCTAATATAGCCAACGTGACTAGTAAAGCTAATATCCGATAGCTTATAGCGTCATAGATGAGCTGCGTAGAACTAGTACTATTAAATAACTGCGTTGAGCTAGCTTAACTACACAATAGAGATAAGTGATCTCTACCCTCTAAACTAAGAGACCTTAATAAGCTCTATAGAGATAGATATATAAACTAGTAGAAAGCGTAGTAGATAGAAGAATTAGAATATTAATAGATAATAATTGAGAGCGTTTACAGACAATTAATTAATTATTTACTATATTATTTATTACAGTCTTTTATTACATACCTTGTTCCTATACTATGCACCATTAAAAACCTATCTTAAATCTAATAATTAAGAGTCTTACTACCTTAACTAAATCGAGCTAAACTAATAACTAAAATAAGTTAAGCTAATTAGTATATAAACCTATAGAAATTAGTAGACCTAACTTCTATTAATTAGCTGTTCTAACTAGCGCGCTCTATAATTAGTCCCTAGCGCGCCCTACTAAACTTTAAAATCTACTATCTTAACTAAGTTAAGCTAATTATAAATTATAATAACCTATTAAGCGCAACGCGATCCTATAGTAACGCTAAGGAACGACGCTAACTATACGGCCTAGTTAATATAGCTTAATCTAGATGCGTAGTCTATAAAATCTAGGATAAGATTAACCTAGTAATAACTACTAAACTTATAGAAGAGCTAGAATTTATTAAACCCCTAGAAATCGCTAATATATACTAGCCTCTAATATTTAAGAGCTAGCGCGTTAATCTAAGCTATTAACTGTAGGCCTTAAAGTGTTTAAGAGGATCTTAAATACTATAAAACTCTCTCTAAGTAGTATTAAATTAAATATATATATATAATAAGAGTAGATAAGTTTATAGTAAATTATAGTCTTTATCTAATTATTAGTTACGCCGCATCTACTACGTACGTACTATCTACTAATTAGTTACTATGATAGTAGCTTACTAACCTTAAATAAACTATTAGTATTAATAAGCGTTAGAGTAAGAGCGAGCTTATAAGCGCTATATCTACTTACTTAAACTAATAAGGAGTGTATTAAATTAGGAAACCTAGCTAGCTAAGTATAACTAAGCTACTACTAATATAGAAGCTTACTAAGTAGTAGAGGTATTATAGATAACGTAGTTATAAAAGACTTTCTCTTAGTAGTTAATAAGATTACTCCTATATAGTCTATAAACTTTTAAGATTATAGTCGATTTGAAGATTAATAACCTATAAGGAGATAATAAAATGATTCAAGAATACTTAATAGTAAATTATCCTCTTAAATTAGGGAAAAATAGGGCTACTTTTATAGTTGATAATACCTTATTAGATCTTCCTACTAGTAGTAAGACTACCTAGGGTAGGACTAGGACGCCTCTCCTATAGAATATAATCTACTACTAAACTAAGGTAGACTTTAATTAAACCTAAACTAGGGTAGACCCTAGTATAAAAATTAATCTAGCTAAATAGTAATAATATACATTAACTAGGCAAACTATAGTAGAGGAAAAATACCCTACTTGGAAATTCTATAACCTAAGGGAATACTATTATATTAATCTAGATATAGCCCCTTATATTAGAATCTAAATAAGACTCTATAAGAGCTTATTAACTATAAATGTAAAAATAATACTACGTTTTAAGGATTAATTAGAGGATAGTCTAAACTTCACTTTAGGCGATTACTAACTCTAATACCTAGAGATTAAGAATAACTCTATAGTAGAAGAATATCAAGTATTAAAGGGACCTTTATAACTATATCCTTTTAAACTATAATAAATAACTATAATAAATATCTACTATAGGATTCATTTATCCTTAATTTAGGTATAACCTACTATATTATAAATAACCCTAATTAATCTATAACTATCGCCTACCTACTTAAGAAGACTATATCTAGGCTAGTAATTTAAAGATATAGGTAAAGGGATATAGATCTATTAATCTAACGTTAAAGAATTAATCTAAGGTAAATTATCTAGCTTTATATAATGTAGCTATATACCTAGATATCTACTATAACCTAGTCTTATTCCGATTACTCTAGTAGAGAGGAATATAGTAGAATACCTAATTAGAACTAATAACCCTAAATAAACTAGATAGGTAGATAATGGAAATCTTACTAAGATCTATAGCTAATAGGTACTCGAGTTTTATCTATTATAAGAAGCGACGTATTATACCTATAAACCTAGGTTAACTAGAGTAACTATACTTATATAGTATAAGAGACTTAGCTATCTAGGACTAGTAGTAATTAAGTACCTTATCTAGTAAACTTAAGGGGTGCGCGTAAAAGGAGTAACTACTATTAAATATAACTCCTGTAGTAAAGCTAAGATAAAACGTTAAATTAGCCGCGTACTACGAGTTAGCTATAAAGGACTAGGAGAAAGAATCTTAATTAATTTCACTTATATAAAGTATAGAGTTTTAATAAAGAAAAGAGCTAGATACTAGTTACTAAGAAGCTCTCTAAACTATAGTAGGACTTCTACTTTATAGATAACTAACTAGTAAAGTTAATTATTAAGATACTAGAAAACTTATTATCTTCTTAAAGAACTAGTATAATATATTAGTTAAAGTAATTAAAGCTAATAACGAGATTATAATAGTTAAACTAGAAGTCTAATATTAGCTAAACTTACAGGTATTATAGTGAACCCTTAGCTCTAGACACGTAAGCTTAAAATAGAGGAGTAGAGCGTACTAGAGGTATTAATAAGGAGAAATCACGTATAATATAGCTTAATGCAAATCTACCTTAGGAACTCTAGCTAGAGATTACTAGAGCTAGAGTATACCTTTATAACTAAATACTAAGTTACTTAAATAACTAGAAAACGCTATATAAGACCTTCTTTATAGGAGTAGCTTATAATAAGGAATTGCAGTATTACTAAGAAAGCCTAATCTAGCTTATTTAAAAGCCTATAGGTATAAAGCTTTTATAATAACTAATAATACTACTATAGTAAATTAAGACTCTAGTAGCTAGACCTAAAGGCCTGGATTAGATACCTTATTAGATACTAGTTATTAAATATCTACTAGATATAGGTACTATCTATAGCTAAGGTAATAAGTACTTAAGATATTATCTTTAATAAGTATATAATCTTTAAGGTAAAATAGAGGACCTAATAGATAACCTATACATTAAACGCTAGAAGAGATTACTACTTATATAAGAACTATTAAGCTCCTAATACTAGTTTATTAGCTAGAAATAGAGTCTTTCTATAAGGACATACTAATCTAGATATATTAATAAATAAAGTAGACCTACTAGGCTACTATTAAGGAAGGAAGATTAGGGATTATACCTAACTCTACTACTATCTCTACTACTAGTAGTACTCCTAGCTTACTTAATAACTAGAGGACTAGTACTATATAAGTTATCTGAAATCGGCTTATAGAATAGTTAACTACTATAATAAAAACCTATAATAACTAAGGATTATCTAAAACTATACTATAGGTAGTAGCCTTTATAGTAGGTACCTAGGTAGGAAACATTAGGTAATATAGAGGAGAGTTAATAGATAAAGTAAAGATAAAAAGAATGCTCGCTAGAGGCTTGAAGCTCTATCGCAGTTAACTCCTACCTCTACTAATATACCGAATAAACCTAGATAACTATCTAATAGGCGAGCTATTTAAAGAAGTTGAACACGCTTATATAATAAGCTACTAGAAGATAAGATTATAGACTAAGGTACTAGCTAATCCAATTAAATAAATAGGTTAATAGATACTTAACTATATATAGGTTTATACCTATAAATTAGATAAATACTACTAGTTTATTAAATGTAAAGCTCGACTAGTAGTATGTAGAGACTAGTAAAGAAACGTCACATTATAAGATACCTACGCTACAACACTAGCTAGCTACTCCTTCTAGATACTTATAGTAATTGCAGCTAAATACGATCTTGAACTAAAACAGTATAATATAATAAACGCTTTATCTACGCTGTAATAGATCGAGAGATCTACATAAAGATACTAAAGGGATACTAGAAGAAGGGAATAATCCTTTAGGTCTAAAAGGCTCTATATAGACTACGTATTT
>JAJTIZ010000294.1:0-28498 GCA_021365335.1 Phaeosphaeriaceae sp. PMI808
TCTAAATTATATATATACTAGGAAAAGATAATAGTAGAGTAGACGCCCTTAGCTAAAGATACGATATTATAGGAATAAAAGAAACTATTAAAGGAACGATATTAAAGTTTAACTAGGATAGATTACTAGGACTAGTGAATAAGATTAATACGAATTAGGAAATTAATAATCTTATAATAATTATAGAGGTATACAACGAAAAAGAAGTAATTATTTTTTTTATCTTTTTTAAAGTACTATATCTTAACGACTATATAAGCTAGAAATAAAATAAAATATTAGTTTTATAGAGAAAAGGGTAAATTTTAATATTTTAATAAAAAGTTAGTAATAATATATAATTTATATTATTAAATTAAGAGTTAAAGTAGGGGTATTTTTTTACTTATTTTTTAAAGTAGTACAACTTTTTAATTAAAGTTTTAAAAAGTCTAATTTTTTAACTAATCCTAGTTTAGTTAGTAAAGATTATTTATATAAATTTATAGTATAGGTTACTTATCTAAGTAACTTTTTAGAATTAGAGGAAAAAAATAAAAAAAGTAGATTAATAGTTAGCTTACGTAATAGATTACTAAAATACTAGTCTATAGCTAATAAATTAAGATTTTTTAAAATTTTTACTAAATTCTTTATATTAGTACTAAATCTCTTAAAACTTAGATTAATTATTAAGCTTCTAATAGAAGATAATAACTCTCCTAATAAGATAGCTACTATCTTAAAAAAAATTATTAATATAATTTATAATACTATTAATAGAATTAAAAAGAAAGAAACTATAAAAGTAGAAGAAATAAAAAGATATAAAGAAAGATTAATAAGAGTTTCTATAAGAGGAAAAAGAAGTATTATAAGTAATATAGTTTAAAGCCCTAAGAAGATAAATAAGAGATTAATACTAGAAAATAATCTAAGTACTAGTATAAGAGAGTTATAGTACTTTTTAGAAAAGGAGAGAGTTACTACTAAAATAACTACTAAAAAGTCTTTAATTTTTAACTAAATTAGCTAAGTTAAAGACTAAAGTACGCTAAATAGAAATTAAAGGTAGTTGAAAAGAAAGAACTTAATCTAAAAGAGATAATATATTTAGATAAAAGCTTTATATAAAGAGGGTATAAAGTTAGATAAGAATACTATAGAAAAATAGGCTCTATTAAGACTAGAAAGTAATTAGTTTCTATAACTTATAAAAGTAAGTTTAAAAAGAATCCTAGTATACTATTTTTTTCTATTTTCTATTACTATTTTTCTTATTTAATTAGTTTTTTTATTACTTTAATACTAACTAAGTTATAACTAGAGATAAAACTATCTTAGTTTAGAGATCTATTTAGATAAGAGGATAATCTAAATAAATTATTATAAGAGACCCTATAAATACTTTACCTTTCGATAATAGAATATATATATAAGCGGTACTAAATCTAGTAGTTAAAAAGTATATAAAATATAGTAAATAACCCTACCTCTTTTTTACCCCTTTTTCTTTTATATATATAACTATATATATATATATCTATATATTAGTTATATTTCTAAAATATATACTAATTATCTATTTAGGCTAGAGATTTTAGTAAGATATCTATAAAATCGATAAAACTAAAGCTATTAAGGATAAGTTTAAAAGGAATAAAGTTAAGCTTTATCCTTACTCTATCTTTAGTCTAGATTTAAATCTTATTAAAAATATATAGAATCTACTTAAAGATAGGCTAAATAAATACCCTAGAGAGTATTTAGGTATAGGGATTAATTTAAAGAGTATAGAAGCTTTTAAGCTTACTAAAATAGAAGAGTAGAATACTATTAGCTAGTAGCCTATAGATAATTATATACTATCCTTATTTAGAAGGTATAAGGCTATTAAAATAGTACTAGGCTATTAGACTAAGTATTCGTCTAGTCTAATATATATTTATTAACTAAAGTCTAAAAAAACTAAGTTTCTTTATAACTATTAATATAGTAATACAATATATATATAAAGCTAATATATAATAGGCTTTATATAGAGAATTAATATATATAAAATATAGGAAAAAAGATACTTAAAATAAAAAGTTGTAAGCCTTTAAATGCGGCGTAAAAAGATACCCCTATTTTAGTGAGCCACTATAGCCGAGCTACGCTTATTAAGCTATAGATTTTTATATAATCTAAAAGGCCGAGCTTTTCTCTTTCCAATTATCTATTTTCTATAGTTATAACTCTTATATTAATTAAGTTATAATACTTTTAAAAAGGTTAAAAAATCGATTACTTCTTTTTCGTTGCACCCCTCTGTATAAACAACGTACCTAAAGAATTATAGGAAGTAATTATAAGATAATACTATAATAATCTAGTATATAGACACCCTAGAATTACGAGAACTATAGAACTTATTAAGCGAAACTATAAGTTTAAGAATATAAAGGATAAGGTAATAACCTTTATTAGAAAATATATAGACTATTAGAAAAATAAATATAGTACTTACGCACTATATAGTAAGATGCAAGTAATAGAATTACTAGAATTTCCCTAGGAAGATATCTTAATAGACTTTATAATAGGATTACTACCGTTAAAAGACCTAGCTATAGGAATTACCTATAACGCGATAATAGTTATTATATATAGATTTATTAAATACGTAGAGATAATGCTATTTAGGAATAACTATACTATACGATAATTAGTATTTATATTCCTAGATTAAATAATTAGATACTATAGAATACTAAAGTTAATTATTAGTAATAGAGATAAGCTCTTTATATTAAACTTTTAGGTAACGCTATTAGCATTAATAGGAACGAAAAGGAAGCTATTAATAGCTTATTATCTATAGATAGATAGATAGATAGAAAGGACGAATTATATAATAAAAGCGTATCTACGAATTTACGTTAATACTTAATAAAATAATTAGGTATTATTACTACCTATAGTATAACTTATATATAATAATAAGTTCTTAGAATTAATAGGAAGAATACTATTCTTTACGAATTATAGAAGATATCTAAACCTATTTAAAAGAATACTACTAGGACTAAAGGTATAAGTAGTAATAGCTACTATAGATAAACTTAAAGAAGTATACGAAGAAATATAAGATAAGATACTTAAAGTATAGGAAAGTAGTATTAAATATACTAATAAGAAACGAAAAATAGTACCTTAGCTAAAAGAGAGGGATAAAGTATATTTGTATACGAAGAATCTACGTATAAAATAACTAAGTAAAGGACTTAATAATATTAAGGTTAGACTATTTTTAATTAAGGAATGAAACGGACTAGTTAACTATACTTTAGAACTCCTAGAAGATATAAAAATCTACTCTAGGTTCTATATAAGTAAACTAGAACCTACTAATTAAGAAACGCTACTATAGCAAAACTTCTACTATAAAATAGAAGAAGAAGACGAATTTAAAGTTAAAGATCTCTATAAATACTATAAGATAGGACGAGAAGAATTCTAGGATAGATATTTCTACTAAGAGTAGTTAGTAAAGTAGAAAGGCTACCTTAATATAGAAAATATATAGGAAGTAGAAGCTAACCTCTAGAACTATAAAGAACTACTTATAAAAATAAGAAAGAAATATAGAAACTATCCCTATATAGGAATAATAGAATAATAATACCTAACTAAGGACTATATTAAAGAGATAATTTAGAAGAATAAGGATTAGAACTTATAAGAGCTAGAGACTTAATTAGAAGAACTAATAGGAGAGGTAATACCCTCTATAGTAATATATTTATCTAATAACCCTAGTATAGACTAGAGTATAGGCGACGTAGCTATACTAATTAAATAGTTAGGATAGTTAAACGTTTAATAAGAATCTAGTTTACCCTCTAACTCTAATTCTAATATAAGGTATAAGGCCTTATAATAAGTATACTCTTTAGTATATTATAGAATCTTCTTATTCTATAATAACTAGTTAATAATAATAGTAAGAAGTATCTTATCTTTATTAACCTTTTTCTTATACTCTTTATAAGTCTTATTAAGAGACTCCTAGGATATACTAATATATAGATAATTAAGGCGAGTATATTTAGTACACTTTAAATTAGTATTTAGTATAATATAATAAGAAGATCTAGAAATAGAATACTTAAGATAAGGAGTTTCTATAGGATAATTAGCTTTAAGGATTTTAGAGACTAGATAGAGCTTTTACTTATAGGCTAATAAAGATATTATAGTAGGCTAACTTATAACTAGTGCGGGGCACGCTACTTATAAGTTAGGACTAACCTAATTAAGAACTAAGGCCTAAGGGTAGACCTAACTAAAAGAGGGAGGATAGTATTATAAGCCTAATAAGACTAGGAGCTAGTATAGGGTTACTATTAGACGTAGACTAGTAAATAGGTTAGAGGTACCTATTAATAGATTAGGTTAGGTTAGGGTTGTACGGACTCTAGGTTTAGGTTAGGTTAGAGTTCCTACCCCTCTAGGTTAGGTTAGGTTAGGGTCGTATAGGCCCTAGGTATAGGTTTAGTCGAACCTAGCGCTAGTATAGGTATAGGTTAGGTTAGGGTGCCTATTAGGTTACCTACTAAAGTATAATATTCTATAATTATTAACTATATTAAAATACCCTAAATATAAGATAAGATAAGATAAGTAGTATAAAAAAATTGAAATTATTAGTTAGACCTAAGGTAACCTAGTCCATACTAACTATACCTATACCTAGGGCCTATACGACCCTAACCTAACTCTAACCTATTACTAGCGCTAACCTAGTAAATATAGGTTAGGTTAGGTTAGGTTATTACGTAATCTAACCTAACCCCAACCTAGCCTATACCTATTTACTAGCCTAATTAGACGTACGTATAGAATAAAGTAATAGTTATTATATAACTACTTCAATTAAAGCGCGTAAGATAAAGCGCGTAAAGTTAAGCGCGTAATATAAAGCGATTATATTAAAGCGATTATATTAAAGCGATTAATATAAAGCGCCTCTAGTATATATATAATTACTAACAACGAACCCTTAGGGCTTGTTGTATTCAACTCAATAAACCTAATATAGTATAGTAATTTAAGTTATTACTTCTACGCTCTATTATAACTAAGTAAGACTAAATCCCTCTTACCTTACTTTATCTTTAAGAACTAACCTTACTCTATCGATATATAGTTAGTATATTAGTAGACTCTTAATAGTATATAGGAGAAAAACTATAAGAATCTAGCTTAAGAATATACTTAACTATTACCTCCTCTTCTATATTTATTAGTTTTTTAGTATTAGGCTAAGAATTATATCGCGTCGGTATACTAGCGCGTTATTTACCTAGTATTATCTTAGAAATGTTAAAGATCTTAGTAGCGTATAAGGTAGACTAAATCTAGTTTAAGTTAAGAGAGGAGATTATAAGTTAAATATTTACTTTATTTAATAATAACTAAGTTATATAGTATTAAGCTATTATTAGTTAAGTTTAAAAAGGTACGTAAAGTTAGTTAGGCTCGCGCCTTAGTTATATTCGCGCTTCGCTTATTACCTATATTAGTTATACTAGAATATAATTAGAATATCTTTATAATATATCTTATTAACCTATATTATATACTAGAGTCTTATAAACTATTTTTAGTATTATATAGTATATATAGGAATATATTATAAATATAATATTAACGGGTTGTAAAAATATTATATTAGGGCTAAGTTGAGTTGAGCTCTCTTAGAGCTGGGCACGTGCTAATCCAGGTTGGCGTTAGCTATCACAACCTCGCTTAATCTATAGTTAGTTGACCTGCCGACACCCTGCCGACACCCTTCGTACTGTACGGGATCGACTTTACTGAATTTGGCAAGCCCGGTGCTTCTATATCCAGTTAGTGTAACGCTCGGGACGATAGTTACCGCCAGCCCAAGCTTCGTGTGGTCTTGGTCAGGTATAAACACCACAATATTCGCTGGCAATCCAAGCCACAGAATCAACTTTCAAATCACAGCACCCTAGCAGGAATCATGTCTCTTTCTACGCGCAAACTTGGCACTAACGGCCCTGATATCACGGCCCTCGGGCTTGGTTTGATGGGCCTGAGCGTCGCGTATGGGAAGCCCCGACCGGACCCAGAAAGACTGGCATTGCTGAGTCATGCGTACAAGCTCGGAGAAAAGAATTGGGATACCGGTAAGTGTTGCATTATTACTTCTGAACTACAAGAAATCAGCTGATACCTTTTCCTTCGTTACAGCCGATGTATACGGCGACAATGAAGACATCTTGGGCAAGTGGTTCGCCGCAAATCCCGACAAGCGCTCCGACATCTTTCTGGCGTCCAAGTTCGCCCTCAGATACGTCGATGGAGCCCTGACTATAGACTCCTCCCCGGAATATGCGAAGCAGGCGCTCGAGACGTCACTAAAGCGTCTCGGGCTCCCCTTTGTTGACCTCTACTACTGTCATCGCCTCGACGGCAAGACGCCGATCGAGAAGACTGTCCAAGCCATGGCCGACATGAAGCGTGAGGGCAAGATCAAGTACATCGGGCTTAGCGAGTGCAGCGCGGAGAGCCTGCGCCGCGCCTGCAAGGTTGCCCACATCGATGCCGTGCAGGTCGAGTACTCTCCCTTCGCCCTCGACGCTGAGAAGGTCGGCCTTTTTCAGACCTGCCGCGAGCTCGGCGTCGCTTTTGTTGCCTACTCCCCTCTAGGCCGTGGCATGTTGAGCGGTGCGTATCGGTCCCGTGACGACTTCGAGGAGGGCGATTATAGGCGCTACAGTCCGAGGTTCAGCGAGGAGAATTTTCCCAAGAACTTGGCTCTGGTCGAGAAGATACAGGACCTGGCTAAGGAAAAGGGCATGACGGCGTCGCAGTTGACGCTAGCTTGGTTGATGGCTCAGGGCGAATACGTTATTCCCATTCCTGGCACGACCAAGGAAGCAAGGCTGGAGGAGAACCTGGGGGCGCTGAAAGTCAAGTTCACGCCTGAAGAGGTAGAAATGATAAGACAGACGTCCGAGGTAGCAGAAGTGCACGGAGATCGGGCTCCCCGAGATTCAATGGGCGCCCTTTTCGCCGACACCCCGCCACTTTAGAGTGTGCAAACAGGGTAGTTAGTAGGCCGCTCTCGGTAAACTGAAATAGTAGCCATTTGGCGCAGGCGCACCAACACCAATGCACCAGCACCTCAAAACACACCTATTATCTCAACGTTCTGCATAGCTAATGGTCTCAAATTCAGAATCGAGATGCTCTGGCATCATATCTATCCCTAATCTCAGCCAGGCGTGCTGGGTAGTTGTCTATCGTCCGATTTATCTTCTCAACTCCTAGTGACTTCCATACTTCATGGAATCTCTTCAGACCTTGTTTCTTACTTTTACATCTCTTTGAATAGAACTTGCGTTTAAGTGGCGATACCCATGTCTCCATAATAGAGATATCCGGCGATTTTGATGAGGAGAGTATATAGTCTATTCTATGCAGGTCCATCCATTTGAGAGTAGTTTTTAAGATGTAAGCTAAGTTATAGTCTTGCTATAAGATCTACTCTCCGCCTCGCTTTAATAGATAGCTCTATAGAGCTGGGAGTATTACTTGCAGACTAGTCAACAAGCAAACAAAGCAAACATGAGCCGTGATACTTGCTTGTTTATGTATTAAGAGACTAATACTTTATTTATGTTTGTGCTTAGGAGAGATTACTTGCAAGTACTTGATTATTTGCAAGTACTTGGGTCGAATTAACGACCATTTAACAAGGTATAGTAAGAATAAATAGCTTAAGCTAATACTTCTTATTATAGTATACTAGTATATAAAGTTAGTAACTAAGCCTATATTAGTATAGCTAATTAGAATACTACCTATCTAACCCTAAAGCTTAATAACTAGTAGGTAGGCCTTTATCTAATTATAAAGGTTATCTATAATAGTAGAGTATATAAACTTATACTACTTTAAGAAATACTTAATAAAGGTATATTCTCTATCTTCTACCTAAAGCTATTATACCCTAGAGACTAAAAACTCCTACTAGACTAAGACCTATTCTAGCTAGTCTCTATTATTATTACTAATAAAGAAACTAGTAGTATATACTAAGAATATCTTATTAAGACTATTATAGATATATACTTTAAAGAGTATAGTAAACTTATAGGTTAGCGCTATCTTATTATAGGTATTTCCCTAAAGGATACTCTTTAGTAAACTACTAGGAATACCTTAGGTAGATTATATACCTATATCCTATAGTTATAGGTATATCCCTAAGGAATACTCTTTAGTAACCTACTAGGAGTACCTTAAGCCTATAATAGATAGATTATATACCTCTATATAGATATATATATCCTCTCCTAAGGAGCTAATAGCTCCTTAGGGATTTATCTTATACTAATATATACCTTATTATTTAAACCTATCTTAACTCCTACTAATAACCCCTTATAATTTAAATCCTTCTTATCTTACTCCTACTAGGAAGGTAGTTATTAAGTAAAGTTTACTACTAAACTCTAAGATAGTTAACTAATAACCTATAAGAAATATAAAAGAAATAGCCTATAATAAGACTATTAATAAGCTAGAAGCTAAGTTACTTAAAGACTCTCTAGACTTTCTATCTAATAAAGATAGGAACTATAATTTTAGTAAAGAATTATATATATAGCTAGCTATAACCCTAGAGAATCTAATTAACTTAGAAAACTACTAAGAACTTAGGATATACTATAAAGTACTTTTAATTAACCTTTATAATAGTATTAGAGACCCCTCTATTAATATCTTTTTAATACTAGGAACCTAGTATCTTATAGGTAGTAATACTACCTTCTTAGAGAATATTCTCTCTACCTAAGAGATACTCTATCTAAATACCCCCTCTAATAAGTAGTTTATTTAAGACTTACTATATAAGCTCTTTAAAGCCTAGGAAGCTAGAGTATCCCTAACTAATATCTTCTATCTATAGGATTAAGTTACTATAGTATCTTAAGCTCTACTTAGAACTAATAGGTAACTTATAGACTAATCTTAAGAAGCCTATAATAATATAGATAGGCTTATAGGAATACTTAATAAGATCTAACTAAAGCTAAAGCTAAGTAGTAAGAACTAAATACTTTCTTTCTAGTAAGTAGCTTAATAGATCCTAAATATAGAGATAGTATTCTACTTAGTATAAGTCCTTAAGGATAATAAAACCTACTTATATTAGGTACTTAATACTATCTAATATAATATCTATTAAGAACTAATATAGTAGAAGATTAATAATAAGACTATCTAGACCTAAGATAGACTAAAAGTAGAATAATACTAGCTTATCTAGGATCTAATTCTTATAAAGTTTTAAAACTACTACTAGTTTTAGAATTTTAAATAGAGAGGTACTAAGACTCTAAACTCCTTTCTACTATACCTTAGTAAGAAAGAGTTACTACTTCTAGAAAGCTTCCTAAAACGTAATAATAATAAAGAACTTAAGATCTCTTATATATAAGTAAAAGCTCTAGATATCTACTAAAAAGAGTTCTAGTAAAATAGAAGCTTAAACTTTATTAATAACTAGGAAGAGTTTAAAAGTACTATCTATAATATAGAAATAGTAATCTCTACTATAGGAATAAGAGCTCTCTAGGTACTACCTAAGGGAAGCCCCCTAAGATATAAGTATTAAGCTATATTCTATAAGAATAAAATATCCTTTAGGAAAAAGTAAGATAGAAAGTAACCTTTTAAATAAAGGCCTTTACTAGGATATAATAGTATCCTAATAGAGGCCTAATAGTCCCCTACCTATATACTAGGCGCGTAACTAAATAATAATACTAGAAACTAGAAACTAGATAGCTAGTAAGGCTATTAGAAACTCTACTAGAAAAATAGAAATAATAACTACTCTAGTCGCGAAGATAATAAGGGAAAAGAGAAGCCCTAATTATAAACCTATCCTACTTATAATTAGAGCCTAATACTAATAGGAAATAGTTATAGATTATAGTAAATATAGTCCTATAAGAGCCTATAGGTACTCTAATAGTACTCTAAGTACTATATAACTTAGAAGTAGAGATTAACCTTATTAATATAAGAATTACTATAATACTAGGTTACTTACTAGTACTAGTAGTAAGTAAACCTATTACTACCTTCTTAGATAATAACTAATTAAGGATCTAGGTAGTATATAACCTTTTAATAATATATATAGATAGTAAAGGAATAACTTATATAGTAAGTCCCTAATACTTCTAGTCTATAGTTTTAAGGGTATAATATTATACTTAGATACCTATAGCTATAAGAAGTTAACTCTAAAATTTAATTCTCTATAAAGAAGTTTAAATAGTAGGAGAATAATAAAGAATAAATTCTTATTAAAGATATAGAGTAGCTACTCTAAGGTATTACCCTAGAGGAAAAGGTATATATTCTTTACTCTAACTAACTTACTTATATAAATATAAGTATAGAATTAAAGACTACTCTAATTAAAAGCCTATATTAGGAAGCCTCTAGGCCCCTCTATAACCTACTAGGCTTAGTAAGGATATAGATAAAGATACTATATAGTATTAAGACTATAGGCTACTCTAGTTAAAAGTAATAATACTAGATATTCTTAATATAGTTAAGAAGTATATTAAGGATACTCCTAGCCTAGCTTAGCTTTCTAGAGAAACTATATATTATATAGTAGCTAGTATATATAATAAGAACCTTAGGTAGGTAATCCTTCTTCTAGGAGTAGCCTATATTCTACCTAGTAGTACTATAGGAGATACTCTATATAGCTAGCCTATAGTAGATAGTTTTAATAAAGAAGAAATAGCTTATATACCTAAGAAGTATTACTATAAGTAGAGAGCTTTTAGTAAATAGTAGATATAGTATCTCGCCTAGTATAGTAATTATAATTATACTATAGATATTAAGAAGGGAAAGAAGATCCTAAACCTTCTAATATATAACCTATTATACTAAGAATTAGATATTCTATAGGAATATCTTAATATAGTATAGGAGAAGAGTTAGATTAAACCTAGTAAGTTACCTATAATATACTAATTCTCTTTATTCTAAAGGTAGATAGTACTATAAAGCTCTATATAGACTATTATAGACTAAATAAAGTTATAATTAAGAACTAGTATCTAATTCTACTTATAGGTAAGATATTAGACTAGCTCTTAAAAGCTAAAGTCTTTAATAAGCTTAACCTTTATAATACCTATTATAAGCTCTATATTAAAAGGGAGATAAGTAGAAATAGCTTTTAAAATAAGGTATAGTTATTTTAAGTACTTTATTATACTATTTAGTTTAGTAAATATACCTATAATATTCTAGTTATATATCTATTAAGCTCTTAGTAGGTTAGTAGATAGGATATATATTATATATCTTAATAATATCTTTATCTACTATAAAATAAGAAGAATTATAATATCTATATTAAGAAGGTCTTAGACTAACTTATAGAATAGGGCCTTTATTTAAAGCTAGTAAGTATATTTTCTTAATAAAGTTAGTTAAGTTTCTAGGCTATATTATAATATCTAAGAGTATTATAATAGATCCTATATAGGTAAAGACTATTAGAGAATAGCTAGAGCCTAAAGGGTATAAAGATATTTAAGTCTTTCTTAGATTTACTAATTTCTACTAAAGTTATTTATAATTATTTACTATTATAGAACTACTAGTAGACTATATAATAGCTATATAGGTCCTACTAGAGGTCTATATTAGCCCTAGAGGTTAGCCTTAGTATAAGAAGAATTAGAAGACTAAGAAAGGACTAACTAGGTAGTATAAACTATAGTTATAGCTTAAGAATATCTAAAGAGCCTTCTTAATACTATAAGAGAAGTTTATAGAAGTCTTAGTACTCTAATACTTTAACTCTAAGAAGGTAGTAATAGTTATAACTAATATATTAGACTTTACTATAGTAGTAATCCTACTTTAACCCTAGATATCTAAGTTAGTATCTAATTATTATTAGAAACCTATAGCTTTCTAGAGTAGAAAGTTTATAGGCTATTAACTTATTAGTATATATATAATAAGGAGTTAAGTACTATAGTAGAGTTATTTAAGATATAGTACTACTACCTTAAATATACCCTATTAATAATCTAGGTACTTTCTAATTATAATAATCTTTAGTATTTTATAACTACTAAGGAACTTACCCTAAGTAGCCTATTAGGCTAAGAAGCTTACTAGGTTTAACTTTAAGATTAAGTATAAACTAGAATAGAGAATCCTACTAATAGTCTATTAAGGTAGTTAGATTATATACTTAAACTCTATATAGAGGAGTAGTAGTACTCTATAATATAATATTACTTATACTATAGTAAAAGCTTTAAGTCTAGACCTTCTAGAGGTCTAGAGCTTTAGATACTTATTCTTAAAAGTATTAGGACTAAGTATCTCTAGAGAGGCTCTATAGGAACCTATTAATCCTTAAAATTACTAAAATACTTAAAAGGAATTCTCTAACTTAAGCTTAGAAACTAGTAATATATTATATAAGTAGCCTCCTCTACTACTATTAAAGATAATAGGTAAAGTACTACTAATCTTAAAGCTAGTAAGTAAACCTAAAGATTACTAAAGTACTTCTTTAAGATATAACTTAAGAGATTTTATTACTAAATAGTCTTATATTTAAAGTAATACTTAATAAGTCTACCTATATATTAGAAGTTCTAAACTACCTTTCTTAGTTTATCTATAAAGTATAAGAATAGACTTAGCCTATCCTATATATATAATAGAGATACTATAGAGAGTAGGTAGAGTAAAGAAGAGTAGCTATAGCTAGAGATTAACTCTAGTAGTACCTATATAGGAGTAGAAAGTATAGATTCCTAATAATAGAGCCTCTACTAAAATATACTATAGAAGAACTATAATAATTCTATAGTAGTTATTATAGTACTAAGAAGATATTAGAGCTACTTAAATATAAGTACTACTAGCCTTACTTTACCTATAATATCTATAAGTATATTAAGAGATATCCTCTATATTAGTTAAATAAGATTTAGTAATATAAGCTATAGGATTACTAGTACTACTACTAGTACTAATAATAGCCTAGTATTACTTCTCCTTTAACTTTATTACTAATTACTAGTAGTAAAGGTACTTAAGAACTAGTATAATATAATACTAGTTTTAGTAGACTAGTTTATAAAGTATATCTAGTACCTCTCTATAACTAAGATAATTATAGCTAGGAGTAGCTAAACTATTACTAAGGTAATACTTTCTTAAGTAAGGTCTACTAGATACTCTACTTTTAGACTAAGGTCTATATTTATAAGTTAATTCTAGTCTAATATATACTATTACTAAAAGTTAACTACTATCTTAGTATAGCTTTCTATTCTTAGATAGATAGATAGACTAAAAGGTAGAACTAGGAACTTAAAATATACCTAAAGATCTATATAAACTACTAGTAGGATAACTAGTAGATCTCCTACTATATATAGAGTATATATATAACTCTAAGTAGTACTTAAGCTATAGAGAATACCTATTAAGATAGCTTTTAGTATTAAACCTAAGGGTTTAATAGAGTCTAGATATATACTAGCTCTATAAACTAGATTATACTTAGAGTATTAATAGAAAGGCTCTAGAACTATAATATTAAGTTACTAGGCGCCTAGAGTAATAGTTAGAGATATAGGAAGTAGCTAGAGCTAGCTTAGAATACGCGTAGAGATAAAATAAGAAGTAGTATAATATAAAGTAAGAAGATAAGTACTTCTAAGAGGAAGAGTAAGTACTCTTATAAGTAAAGAATATTACCTCTTATTAACCTTTAAAGAAGTTTAATATAAGGTACTTAGTCCTTTACTATTATTTAATATATAGGAAAGCTAGCTTATTAGCTTAATCTTTCCCTATTAATAGTCTAACTCTATCCTATATTTAATATCTTCTACTAGAGCCTAGTATAAGCTAACTAAGAAAAGAAACTTTAGGCCTAGTAGTATCTAAATTCCTAATAATATAGAGATAGAGATTACTATAAAGTTAAAGAATTCTAGATTATAAGGATATAAAAGCTTATAAGTAAGAATATCTTATATAGTAGCTTAGTTAACCTATAGAGAATTCTATATAGAAACTAGAAAGTTACTTAGATAAGTATAGTAAGATTTTAGTTAAGTACTAAGAATCCTAGTTATAGAATCTAAGATAAAGTACTAAAGACCCTCTAGTATAGAGTAGATTAGCTAAGATAATAGCCTTCCTATAATATTAGATATTAGTATATAGACTTTAGGAGAGACTAAAAAAGGTTTAAAGAAGCTAAGCTTCTTATATTACTAATAAGTATTATTTCTCTATAACTTATAAAAGTAGTTAATAAAACTAAAGAGAAATAGATTTAATTAAAGCTACCTCTATAAAGAGGAGAAGGCCTAAAAGGTAAACTATATACTTCTATAAGAAGGAGAGAGTAGAAATTAATTAGAGGATCTATAATAACTCTTCTTCTTTAAAGAAGAATAAAAAGGTACTATAGTAGTACTACTACTTCTCTTAAGTATTAGTAGAGCTACCTCTAGTAAAATTTCCCTCTACTAAAGTATCTACTACTATATTAGTAGGAGTAGCTCTACCTAAAGAGCTTAAACTAAGCTTATACTACTTAAAATTATACTATATAGATACTTAATAAGCTCTAGTAAAGTCCTTCTCTTCTACTTTCTTCTCCTTTTAGGCTAACTATATAGTATAGGAGTTAAAGGCGCTAGCGAGCTTTTAGATATAGTTAAAGGCTTACTACTAGTAAGCCTTAATTACTAGATTATTAAGGATAGTAGCTTTATCCTCCTTCTTACCTATATTAGAAATCGCGTAGTTAATACTATAAATAGTAGAGGTAATAAGGTATTTAAAGATATTAACTATATAGTAGAAATATAGTAGGACCTAAATAGATTAGTACTAATAAAGTAAAGAGGTAGTAGAATATACTTTAGTATAGCTACTCTTATAGGCCTTTAAGTAGAAGTTATATACTCTAAAGTTACTAACCTAATAATAGTAGTTATCTCTATAAACTATAGTTATAAAACTCTTAAAAGACCTATCTAGGTTACTCTTACTAATTATAATAAAGCCCTTTAGATAGAGCTAATACTAGAACTAGATAAGCTTAAGCTAAGTAGCTATATTATATAGTAGAGTATAGATATAGTTAGGAATAGTAGTACTAGAGATAAAGCTAGGGATAGTATAATAAGATATAATTAAAGAGTTAAATTTATTTTTAAAGAGTTTAAAAAATAGATAAAGAATAATACTCTAGAAGTAGTAGTAATAAATAAGTTTTATACCTACCTACTAGCTCTTACTAGATATATAGGTACTCTATAATCTCTCTAGACTCTTACTTAGTAAATACTATATAATAATAATATAGTAATTCTTACTAATCGCCTATAAATATAAGTTTATATTAGGTACTAATAAGGCTAAAAGAGATAATCTAAACTTACTAATATAGACTCTAAAAAGTAGGAATAATAATACTAAATAAGTCGCTTAAATTATAACTAAAGAAGGTAGTTATAATTAAAAACTCTTTACTAAAAGGGTTAAATAAGTATACTATATACTCTTATATACTTAATATAATAATAAGTAGCCTTATAATAGGTAACTCTAGGTATACTCTAAGATATATAATAAGAATAAAATAATAAATTAGTAAATAATAGAAGCTATAGAATAGAAGGTATCCTTATAAGAGTACTCTATAGAGGAAAATACTAACTTTAGTACTTTAGGTTAAAGTATAAGAAAGGAGGGAGCTATTATTATAAGTATTTCCCTAAAGGATACTCTTTAGTAAACTACTAAGAATACCTTAGGTAGATTATATACCTATATTCTATAGTTATAGATATATTCCTAAGAGATACCCTTTAGTAACTTACTAGAAGTACCTTAGACCTATAATAGGTAGATTATATACTCCTATATAGATATATATATCCTCTCCTAAAGAGCTAATAGCTTCTTAAGGATTCGTCTTATACTAATATATACCTTATTATTTAAACCTATCTTAACTTCTACTAATAACCTCTTATATATCTAGTCTAGTAGATAGGATATAAAAAACCTACTTAGGAACCTATAGAAGAATTTATAAAATATAATACTACCTTTAACTTTTACTAGAACTATCTAGAGAAACCTATACTACTAACTTTATATATCTCTATAAATTAGAACTTTAATAAAGATATAACTTATTAGAATACCTTCTTTCTACTACTCTCTAGAGCCTAATTTATAATAAGCTAGTTCTAGTATAACTATTAGTTAACTTACTATAAATAGCCTCTCTAAAGCTACCTCTAGAGCCTAGTTTATAATAAGTTAGTTCTAGTATAACAATTAGTTAACTTACTATATATAGCCTCTCTAAAGCTACTCCTAGAGCCTAATTTATAATAAGCTAGTTCTAGTATAACTATTAGTTAACTTACTATATATAGTCTCTCTAAAGCTACCTTTAGAGCCTAATTTATAATAATCTAGTTCTAGTATAACTATTAATTAACTTACTATAAATAGCTTTAAGGTACCTACTAGTATTATAGGATAAAGAGAAGAAGTACTAGAGTTTAGCTACTAAGCTACTCTATACCTTAAGACTAAAGCCTATAAGTACTTCTATACCTACTAAAGCTTTTATAATATAGCTACTACTTATAATTAAGTTAAGTATAGAGTAGTTAATTATTAGAGATCTTAACTACTCCTTTTATATAATATATAAATACTTTTAGACTTAATTTTATTATTATAGAGTTAAGGTAGTAGAAAGGTTTTATAGTTAATATAATTTATATATAGAAGCTACGTAGAGTTAACTTTTATATATAAAATTAGGAAAAGTATATAACTATACTTACTAAGTACTACTTTAGATATAGTAATTTTAGATATTAATTTTTATTTACTTAAAAATATCTCTCTCTATAACTACTACTCCTTACTATAGATAGCTAGGGGTAGTAGAGTATACTCTAGGGATTCGCGAAAGGTAGGAGATATATAAAGTAGTAATCCCCTCTATATTTATTTTTACTAATATTCAACTATCTACTATAAGCTAGCCTCTTAGTAAGCTACTAGGTATATATACCTAGTACTAACCTAGATAGTTCTTTATCTACTATTTACTCTTTTTTAATTAACTATCTAGCTACCTTCTTTAAGATATCTTTATATAAAGTCTACTTTATATCCTTATAGTATATATAAATCTAAACTCTACTTAGTAGTAGTATAGCTCTTTATAAGGAGAGTAGTAATATAGTAATATACTATCTTAATAAAGAGTAACCCTTTTAAGAAGTAAAATAAGAAGTATTATATAGATTATTAATAGTAGCTAGTATATAGATAATAGATAGAATAATTAATTAATATAATTATAAATCTAGTTTATATTAATTAATATATAACTATTAAATATAATAACTAAATATAATAGCTTAGATAATATAATTAAGTATAAGTACTATAGTAGAGATAGTAATAGGTAGTATTAAAGTTATAAACCTTAGTAGATATAGTAGTTATAGTATTATTATTAGTAGTTAACTAGTTATTAAAATATATTAAGATAATTAGAAATAGCTCTATTTTTAGACCCTAAACTCTATATCTTAATAACTACGAGACTATATACTCTAATACTATATTAAGTACTAGAATAAGTATATAAGAGTATATATCCGTACGTAGTAGCTCTAGCTATTATATACTATAGAGTACGTATAGTAAGAGCTTCTAGTAAAGGGGTAACTAGATATATAGGCCTATAGCCTATGCGTATAGTTCCCCTATATAGATTATAGATCGATTATATATAGAAGAATAACTATAAATTATACCTTTACTTAAGAGAATTAACTCGAATACTATATAATATTATATAAAGCTTACTATATACTTTCGCGCTATAGAGGAAGCCTACGAATACTAATTAGTAGGTAATTAACTTTATCTATAAATTAGCTAAGTAAAGATAGAGTTAAACCTTCTAGTAGAAGTTAGTCTCTATTTCGTACGTATCCTAAATAGAAATAACTAGGGATAAGAAGATTAATTACTAAACTATATAGACTGAAAATACTTATAGTTACGTACCTAGTAATAGAGTATATAAGTTATCTAAGATCCTATATAGAATAATAGGAGATAGTATATAACTTATATAAATAAATAATAATATACTATACGATTGAAACTAGATAGTAAAAACTATCTAAATACTATCTAAATAAGATACCTAGTCTAGACCTATAAGCTCGTATAGGAGCTACTAAGATATAATAGAAGATAAAGAATAATAGGAAGATATAGTAAGAGGTACAAGTATCTTAATACTAACCCTCTAGAAAGAGGTAAAATTAGAGTATTAGATAGCCTTAATTAATATATCCAACCTAATACTAGAGTAACTAGCCTTGTACGCTAGATGCGCGCTATATGAACTACGGCTTATAAACCTTATAGGCGAGGAGTTCCTCTAAGTATTTATTAAAGACTTTAATAAATAGATAGAGGACTACTAGGAATAAATTAACTGCGCGTTCCGTAGAGAACTACTAGTAATACTAGCTAGTAAAGGGATAAACTATACCCTTAAAGTTAAGGACCTCTAGAGTAAGAAGCTATAAAGTATAACCTAGGGGAGGTATATATTAGGAAATCTAATTCCTATATAGATAAACCTAACTATAAGAATAGAAACCCCGTATAGAGATATTAAAG
The DNA here is from genome assembly GCA_021365335.1 of Phaeosphaeriaceae sp. PMI808. NCBI lineage: Eukaryota > Fungi > Ascomycota > Dothideomycetes > Pleosporales > Phaeosphaeriaceae > Phaeosphaeriaceae sp. PMI808. The sequence goes on from JAJTIZ010000294.1 coordinate 18,835, forward strand.
ATAAGAAACCCTAGGTAGTATATATAGAGCTAGTAGAATTAAACTAATAAGCGCCTATACTATTAAGACAACTATCCCTAATACTAGCGCTATTACTACGCTTACCTATCCCCTATATAACTAAGGTAAACGTACTATTATATTACTAGTAGGATTAATAACCTACCTAGAACCTACCTACTAAGGTATACTAGTAAACTATAATACCCTATAATTTATATAAATTACCCCTAACCTAAACCTACGCTAATAATAAGCTACTACCTAAGAAACTTATCTAATTCTAGAAGGTATAGAAGAAGGATAATAACTATATAGGAAAACTATATAATATCCTTATAGATAAAACTAGGATCTTTATTAAACTATACTAGAGATTAGATATTAATAAAGTATAATATCTAAATATCTTTCTAGATATCCTAGAAGGCTATATAAATATATATTATATATATAATATAGGCCCTAGCTATAACTAGAAATACCTATACGAAAAGCTAGATAACTACTTTAATACTAATATTAACTATAACTAGTACTAGACTAACTAGATAATAATATCGTTCGCATAATATAAATATAAGAACCTAACTCTAAACCTATATAAAGTCCTAGAAATTATAATTAATAAGCTAACCCTCGTATAGAGGGCGCTTAGATAGGATTTTTAGGGGGAAGTCCCCCTATATACTATAGTAGTACGAGCTTACTAAGGCTAACTAGAACTAGAGTAAGCTATATTCTTAATTAAGCTAATATATAAAGTACTATTTAGTAATCTATAATCTATACTTTAGATTATAATAGATAGATAGGTAACCTAATACTTATAAGCGCTAAAGGAATTATACTATATAGATTAATAGTATACCTTAATACTACGTATAGGATACCTAGGTAGTAGTAGTAGAGAGAATAAACTCTCTTCCTTTATAAAGAGAATAGGAGTATCTTCTATATAAGGAAAATAATAATATAATAGACTATCTAGGTAAACCCTAAAACGTTACTTTATTTACTATAAAGAGGGATATTAGTCGTTAAATTATCTACGCATAGATTAATTAAGAGCTAGATACTAATATATTAGCTCGTACGAAGAATTCTATAGTAATACCTCTTTATAAGAAGATATAATAGCTTATATTATAAGCTTTAAAGGAATATCTAATAGTAAAGTAGATAATAAGACTATATAGGAGGATAAGTAGGAATTAGAGTATAACTAAGATAATAGTAACTAAGCTATCTACTACCTAACTTCTACTATATATCTTTATTATATAACTAGTAAAGATATATATAGTATAGATATATAATATTAAGTAGACTAGTTTATACTAGATAGAAGATACTATATAACGTACTAAGGCAACTATAGGATACTAGTATAGTAATAGTCTTAATAGTTAGTAAAATATAGCTAGAGGTATATATATATAAGAACCCTCGCACGAAGATAGACTAGACTCTAGGAATAAGTAATATTAGCTTTAGAGGATAGAACCTAAAGAGATTACTAGGAACTATATATATTACTAACCTAGTAGGAATAGTTATATACTACGTACTAGATACTCCTATACTATTCCTACTAAACCTAGTAGATACTAATCGCTTAGGTACGTACTTTAATAATATATTAAACGTTATTATACGTAAAGATAGTATAATAGTCCCTATTATACGCAAATAGGGATACCTATTCTTTAATATTAGTAAGGAAGAAACTACTTCCTTCTTTATAGAAATAGAACTATAATACCTATATTATAGATTTAGATACCTACGTATAGAATAACTTTATAAGATACTTATAGAAGTAGGCTATAAAGTAGACGCCTCTATACTAAAGGTAATCTAGAAGTTCTACTACTTCTATTAATAATAAGGACCTTACTATAAAGGTTTAAATTTATAATTAAGGATAACTTATACTTTAACTATAAGATTATTCTTAATATTGTATAAATTAGTAATAGGATATACTATATATTATTAATATAGATATAGCGTTCTAAGTAGTAATATTCTTAAAGTCTATATCTATATAAGATACCTAGGAGGTACTATATAAGTACTAGATTAATACCTACTAAGGACCCCTAGATTATATTATATATAACCTAGGAACTAACTTTACTATAGAAGAGTTTAGGACCTATACGAAGATTATTAGTATAGAATATAGATAAATACTAGTAGAAGTATACTAGGTAGTAGGAAAGATTAAACGCGTACACGTACTACTAAGGCGTACGTTTAATATCCTAAGAGTAGAATTTAATAGTAGTATAGATAATAAGGCTATCCTATAAATAGTAGTTAAAGCCCTTAATAATATAGCTAGCCTAAATAGGCTCGTACTAACGCTACTAGTCTTTAGAATCTACCTAAGGATTAACGTTAACTTACCCTTATTACCTAAGATAATATAAAGAGTAAATACTATACGTAAGGCTATAAGAATACTTAGGAATAAGAGGGTAAGAGCTAATATTAACCGTACGATTAATACCTATAATAGTATAAAGTTATACGAGATTCTAAACCTCCTACTTAACTCTAAGATTATAGTTTAGAGAGAGAAAGGTAGATAGATAGGCCTATATAAGCTTAAAGGTATTAAAGGTAAAAATATAATAGTTAAGCTTAATAATAGACTAGTTATATTCAGGTATACTTAAGCTAAACTATACTACTACGCTACTTAGCTATAAAAGCTATATTATATAGAAGAACTAGCTAACCTAGATAAGCTACTCCTACTATAGGTTAAACTACCTATATACGCGCGCGTAGAAGGCCTATAAGAGCTATATAATAAGAGGCTAAAACTACTATAAGAAGGGTAAGAACCTTCCTAGGAATAAACCTTAATAGTAGCTATAGGTATACTATAGCCTATAGGGGTAAAAGAGCGCGACCTTTATAAGAGAGAGGAGAGATTAGATAAAGAGGATATACTAGAGAGAGGAGCTATATAGTAAGGAAATAGACTATATAGGAATACTAAGGCGCTATACGTATAAGCTAAGTAACTATAACCTAGGAAAAGAGGAAGACCTAGGAAGTATATATAGTAATATATATAGTTATTCCTTACCTAGAAGGAGAAGAATAACTATAAGTTAGTAGTTAAACTACGCGAAGAAGGAGTAATAATAATACTAGGAGTACCCTTTAAAGAATCTAATTATATAGAGATAGATATACTTATCTCTAATAGTATATTTAAAATCCTCTACCTTAATAAAAATAAGTACTATAGTAGGATCTTTAACCTCTAACTTATATAAGAGATTAAAGGAAAGATAATATAACTATATAAGAAATCTAGGCTAGTACTTATAGGCTACTTAGATACTAGTAAGGAGGAAATCCTTACTTAGTCTCTAATAATCTAGTAGATAAGCTAGAGACTAATACTAGTAATAGGCGTATTACTAATAGCTACGATAGGATATACTATAAGCTTAGGATATTACTTAAGCCTATATATAATTAAAGGATAAACTTCTCTATATACTATACGTAAAACCCCTAAAGGAACTATAGAACTTATTCCTACTAAATACAATCCTATATATTATATAACTACTATATAGTATAGTAGAATTAGGCCTATATTAGTTTAAGACCTATTATAACTACTATAAGGAAAACTAAGAATAAGAACTTTATTATACAACCTATATCTATTAATTATAGATAAGGGATAAAGTATTTAGGATTACTAGTCTATAAATAGATAATATAATTAGTATTATTACCTAGCCTTTATATAGAAAGAATAAGAGGAACTAGATAAAGTAAAGTTCTATATAAAACTAAAGATAATCCTATCTAAAGACTAACCTATTAAATTTAATAGAGGAGAATTATAATAGTATAAGATAAGATTAAACTAGTATAGAAAGGATAAACTAGTAACTCTATATAATAGACCTAATAGTATAAGATACTACCTAATAGTATATTATATAGAGAGCTAGGGGTATATATATTACGTTAGTATACTAACTAGAGGTAGTATTTAACCTATTAGTAGCTATATAGATAATAGTACTATCTATAGAGGATATTAATACCCTTAACGTACGACTTTAATAGTAAATAATAACCTAGAAAGAGGCTAATATTTATTCTACTATAGCTAGACTATAAAAACTATTTATCTTTATAGATAGATTATTTATAAATAATAGGACCTTAGCTCCTAGATTAGATTTATTATTATCCTAGTAATAGAGCGCTTACGAAGGATAGGTATAACTTTAAAATCTAATAAAAACATAGTAATAGTTATTAAAGCTATTTACTATTCTATAAGCTTACTTATAAGAATACTCCTTATAACTCTCTTATATTTAATAGAATTCTAGTATATAATATTACTATAGATTTTAAAGTTATACCTATCCTTTATATAGCTCTATTACTAGGATAATAATAAATCTAATCTAGGAGCTAAGGTCCTTATTATTTATAAATAATCTATCTATAAAGATAAATAGTTTTATAGTCTAGCTATAGTAGAATAAATATTAGGCCTCTTTCTAGGTTATTAATTTACTATTAAAGTGTATATTAAGGGTATTAATATCCTCTATAGATAGTACTATTATCTATATAGCTACTAATAGGTTAAATACTACCTCTAGTTAGTATACTAATATAATATATATACCCTAGCTCTCTATATAATATACTATTAGGTAGTATCTTATACTATTAGGTCTATTATATAGAGGTTACTAGTTTATCCTTTCTATATAAGTTTAATCTTATCTTATACTATTATAATTCTCTCTATTAAATTTAATAGGTTAGTCTTTAGATAGGATTATCTTTAGTTTTATAGAACTTTACTTTATCTAGTTCCTCTTATTCTTTCTATATAAAGGCTAGGGTAATAATACTAATTATATTATCTATTTATAGACTAGTAATCCTAAATATACTTTATCCCTTATCTATAATTAATAGATATAGGTTATATAATAAAGTTCTTATTCTTAGTTTATCCTTATAATAGTTATAATAGGTCTTAAACTAATATAGGCCTAATTCTACTATACTATATAGTAGTTATATAATATAGGATTATATTTAGTAGGAATAAGTTCTATAGTTCCTTTAGGGGTTTTACGTATAGTATATAGAGAAGTTTATCCTTTAATTATATATAGGCTTAAGTAATATCTAAGCTTATAGTATATCCTATGTAGCTATTAGTAATACGCCTATTACTAGTATTAGTCTCTAGCTTATCTACTAGATTATTAGAGACTAAGTAAGGATTTCCTCCTTACTAGTATCTAAGTAGCCTATAAGTACTAGCCTAGATTTCTTATATAGTTATATTATCTTTCCTTTAATCTCTTATATAAGTTAGAGGTTAAAGATCCTACTATAGTACTTATTTTTATTAAGGTAGAGGATTTTAAATATACTATTAGAGATAAGTATATCTATCTCTATATAATTAGATTCTTTAAAGGGTACTCCTAGTATTATTATTACTCCTTCTTTATTTTAACTACTAACTTATAGTTATTCTTCTCCTTCTAGGTAAGGAATAACTATATATATTACTATATATACTTCCTAGGTCTTCCTCTTTTCCTAGGTTATAGTTACTTAGCTTATACGTATAGCGCCTTAGTATTCCTATATAGTCTATTTCCTTACTATATAGCTCCTCTCTCTAGTATATCCTCTTTATCTAATCTCTCCTCTCCTTATAAAGGTCGCTCTTTTACCCCTATAGGCTATAGTATACCTATAGCTACTACTAAGGTTTATTCCTAGGAAGGTTCTTACCCTTCTTATAGGTAGTTTTAGCCTCTTATTATATAGCTCTTATAGGCCTTCTACGCGCGCGTATATAGGGTAGTTTAACCTATAGTAGGAGTAGCTTATCTAGGTTAGCTAGTTCTTCTATATATATAGCTTTTATAGCTAAGTAGCGTAGTATAGTTTAGCTTAAGTATATCTAAATATAACTAGTCTATTATTAAGCTTAACTATTATATTTTTACCTTTAATACCTTTAAGCTTATATAGGCCTATCTATCTACCTTTCTCTCTCTAAACTATAATCTTAGAGTTAAGTAGGAGGTTTAGAATCTTATAAACTTTATACTATTATAGGTATTAATTATAGTTAATATTAGCTCTTACCCTCTTATTCCTAAGTATTCTTATAGCCTTATATAGTATTTACTCTTTATATTATCTTAGGTAATAGGGGTAAGTTAATTAATCCTTAGGTAGGTTCTAAAGACTAGTAGCGTTAGTATAGCCTATTTAGGCTAGCTATATTATTAAGGGCTTTAACTACTATTTATAGGATAGCCTTATTATCTATACTACTATCTAATTCTACTCTTAGGATATTAAATATACGCCTTAGTAGTACGTATACGCGTTTAATCTTTCCTACTACCTAGTATACTTCTACTAGTATTTATCTATATTCTACGCTAATAATCTTTATATAGGTTAAACTCTTCTATAGTAAATTAGTTCCTAGGTTATATATAATATAATCTAGGGGTCCTTAGTAGGTATTAATCTAGTACTTATATAGTACTCCTAGGTATCTTATATAGATATAGACTTCAAGAATATTACTACTTAGAACGCTATATCTATATTAATAACTATAGTATATCCTTATTACTAATTTATAAATTAAGGATAATCTTATAGTTAAAGTATAAGTTATCCTTAATTATAAATTTAAACCTTTATAGTAAGGTCCCTTATTATTAATAGAAGTAGTAGAACTTCTAGATTACTTTAGTATAGAGGCGTCTACTTTATAGCCTACTTCTATAAGTATCTTATAAAGTTATTCTATATATAGGTATCTAAATCTATAATATAGGCGTTATAGTTCTATTTCTATAAAGAAGGAAGTAGTTTCTTCCTTACTAATATTAAAGAATAGGTATCCCTATTTACGTATAATAGGGACTATTATACTATCCTTACGTATAATAATTTAATATATTATTAAAGTACGCGCCTAGGCGATTAGTATCTACTAGGTATAGTAGGAATAGTATAGGAGTATCTAGTACGTAGTATATAACTATTCCTACTAGGTTAGTAATATATATAGTTCCTAGTAATCTCTTTAGGTTCTATCCTCTAAAGCTAATATTACTTATTCCTAGGGTCTAGTCTATCTTCGTGCGAGGGTTCTTACGTATATATACCTCTAGCTATATTTTACTAACTATTAAGACTATTACTACGCTAGTATCCTATAGTTCGCCTTAGTATCGCGTAGTATCTTCTATCTAGTATAAACTAGTCTACTTAATATTATATATCTATACTATATATATCTTTACTAGTTATATAAAGATATATAGTAGAAGTTAGATAGTAGATAGCTTAGTTACTATTATCTTAGTTATAATCTAATTCCTACTTATCCTCCTATATAGTCTTATTATCTACTTTACTATTAGATATTCCTTTAAAGCTTATAATATAAGCTATTATATCTTCTTATAAAGGGGTATTACTATAGAATTCTTCGTATAAAGCTAATATATTAGCGTCTAGCTCTTAATTAATCTATATAGATAATTTAATAACTAATATCCCTCTTATAGTAAATAAAGTAATTTTTAGGGTTTACCTAGATTCTATTATATTATTATTTCCTTATAGAAGATACTCCTATTCTCTTTATAAAGGAAGAGGGTTTATTCCCTCTACTACTACTACCTAGGTATCCTACGTAGTATTAAGGTATACTATTAATCTATATAGTATAATTCCTTTAGCTCTTATAAGTATTAGGTTACCTATCTATCTATTATAATCTAAAGTATAGATTATAGATTACTAAATAGTACTTTATATATTAGCTTAATTAAGAATATAGCTTACTCTAGTTCTAGTTAGCCTTAGTAAGCTACTACTATAGTATATAGGGGGACTTCCCCTAAAAATCCTCTAAGCGCCCTCTATATAAGGGTTAGCTTATTAATTATAATTTCTAGGACTTTATATAGGTTTAGAGTTAGGTTCTTATATTTATATTATCGAACGATATTATTATCTAGTTAGTCTAGTACTAGTTATAGTTAATATTAGTATTAAAGTAGTTATTAAGTTTTTTATATAGGTATTTCTAGTTATAGCTAGGGCCTATATTATATATATAATATATTTATAGCCTTCTAGGATATCTAGAAAGATATTTAGATATTATACTTTATTAATATCTAATCTCTAGTATAGTTTAATAAAGATCCTAGTTTTATCTATAAGGATATTATATAGTTTTCCTATATAGTTATTATCCTTCTTCTATACCTTCTAGAATTAGATAAGTTTCTTAGGTAGTAGCTTATTATTAGCGTAGGTTTAGGTTAGGGGTAATTTATAGATTATAGGTATTATAGTTTACTAGTATACCTTAGTAGGTAGGTTCTAGGTAGGTTACTAATCCTACTAGTAATATAATAGTATTTACTTTAGTTATATAGGGGATAGGTAAGTATAGTATTAGCGCTAGTATTAGGATAGTTATCTTAATAGTATGGCGCTTATTAGTTTAATTCTACTAGCTCTATATATACTACCTAAGGTTTCTTACCTTTAATATCTTTATATAGGGTTTCTATCTTATAGTTAGGTTTATCTATATAGGAATTAGATTTCCTAATATATACCTCCTAGGTTATACTATATAGCTTCTTACTCTAGAGATCCTTAACTTTAAGGGTATAGTTTATCCTTTACTAGCTAGTACTACTAGTAGTTCTATAGAACGCGCGTTAATTTTCCTAGTAGTCCTCTATCTATTTATTAAAGTCTTTAATAAATACTTAGAGGAACTCCTCCTATAAGGTTTATAAGCTATAGTTTATATAGCGCGTATCTAGTATAAAGGCTAGTTACTCTAGTATTAGGTTAGATATATTAATTAAGTCTATCTAATACTCTAATTTTACCTCTTTCTAGAGGGTTAGTATTAAGATACTTATACCTCTTACTATATCTTCCTATTATTCTTTATCTTCTATTATATCTTAGTAGCTCCTATAGCTTATAGGTCTAGACTAGGTATCTTATTTAGATAGTATTTAGATAGTTTTTACTATCTAGTTTTAATATAGTATTATTATTTATTTATATAAGTTATATACTATCTCCTATTATTCTATATAGGGTCTTAGACGACTTATATACCCTATTACTAGGTATAACTATAAGTATTTTTAGTCTATATAGTTTAGTAATTAATCTTCTTATCCCTAGTTATTTCTATTTAGGATACGCACGAAATAGAGACTAACTTCTACTAGAAGGTTTAACTCTATCTTTACTTAGCTAATTTATAGATAAAGTTAATTACCTACTAATTAGTATTTATAGGCTTCCTCTATAGCGCGAAAGTATATAGTAAGCTTATATAATATTATATAGGGTTAAGTTAACTCTTAAGATATTAATATATTAAGTTATTCTTCTACGTAATCGATCTACGATCTATATAGGGGAACTATACGTATAGGCTATAGGCCTATATATCTAGTTACCCCTTTACTAGAAGCTCTTACTATATACTCTATAGTACGTAATAGCTAGAGCTACTATATATATAATATTATTATATATTATTACTTAGTAT
>JAJTIZ010000295.1:0-28150 GCA_021365335.1 Phaeosphaeriaceae sp. PMI808
CGTATAGTACTAGTACTATAAGCTATAGCTCTACTAGATATAGGAGCTATAGGCGCCTCTCTAGATACCTAAAACCGTATAATATTCTAGAAAGAGTAGAGCCCTAGTAGAACTACTATACTAGTAGGCGCATAGAGCTATAAGATAACTATAGCTCTATATAAGAATCGCGCGGAAATAACCCTTACGCTAGATAAGTTTAGTAACCTAAAGGTTGAGATTTATATTAGCTAGTAGTAATATAATAACGTTATAGGATAGTATAGCTACTATAGTTCTCTCCTTATCCTACTATTAATTAGTATAAAGGAAAAACCTAATATATAGTATCTAAATATATATATTAATATATAGAGATACTAATAGATAGTAATTAGCTACCCGCCTAGTAGGTAGTATTACTAGTATACGCCTACCTACCTAATATACGGCTAAATCGCCTAGTAACTTATTAGCTACTATAGTAGTATTATTACTACTACTACTAGAGGAGGTATTAGCGGCGTATAGGACGAGAGATATCTTCTACTATACCTATTAGTACTATATAGACCTAGAAAAGAAAAGTTACTAGGAATTATCAATATATAGTATAGTAGTAGTATTATTATTATTAGTATTATTACTACTATAGCTATAACTATAGCTATAGCTATAGCTATAGTTGTAGTTATAGTTATAATTATAGTTATAATTGTAGTTGTAGTTATAGTAGTACTAGTACTAGTACTAGTACTATCTATTATAAGTTAGTACTATATAAAGAAGAAGGTATCTCCCCTACTAAGAAGAGATAAGGAAGGAGTAATAATTACGTATAGAAGTAGTAGTAGTAGTAGTTAAAGGAGGAAAGAAAAGAGTATTAAACTAGAGGGGGCGACTTAAATATATACCTCTAACTTCTATATATAACGCGATAATATTATAGTAATATTATACGTAGTAAATAGGAAGGAACTATTAGGGTATAGGAAGCTACTAATCGTATAGTATATTCTAATAGAAGGAACTAACTAGGAGACCTAAAAACCTAAGGGACCTACTATATAAATAAATATAATAATATCCTACCCTATAAGTAATTCTAGATAGACTACTATTTCTCCCTAGATTCTATATATAACTAATCCCTAGTATATAGGTATTAGGAATAATAGGCTATATAGTAGAAGATACTAATAAGTAAAGGAGAAATAAATTAGATAGGAGGAACTAAGAGGAAAGGGAAATATTTAAGGAAGGTAAGAATAAATTAATAGGAACGTATAGAAGAGGATAAGTACTAGATACTAGCTATAAAGGTATAAAAAGAAAAAGTTACTAGTATCTATATGTAGTAGCTCTAGCTATTACGTACTATAGAGTACGTATAGTAAGAGCTTCTAGTAAAAGGGGTAACTAGATATATAGGCCTATAGCCTATACGTATAGTTCCCCTATATAGATCGTAGATTGATCGTACGTAGAAGAATAACTATAAATTATACCTTTACTTAAGAGAATTAACTCGAATACTATATAATATTATATAAAGCTTACTGCATACTTTCGCGCTATAGAGGAAGCCTACGAATAATATACTAGTATATATAGAAATCTACTATAAAATTTATAGCTAGTTCTAATTAGTAGTTCTAGAGATAGAGCTACTTACTAAGTAGGATTTTATATAGGTTTTAGAGCTACTCGCTTAGTAGTATCGCTCGCTTAGTAGTGAAATATATTAACTATTATACTATATAGTTATTCCTAAATAGTATTATCTCTATATATTTTATAAATCTATTAATAATATTTATTATTATATTATAAATAATTCCTATAGCTAAGTCTTTTAATAGTAGTAGTCCTATTATAAAGTCTATTAAGATATCTTTCTAGAGTAATTCTAGTAATTCTATTACTTATATCTTACTATATAGTATATAAGTACTATATTTATTTTTCTAATAGTCTATATATTTCCTAATAAAAGTTATTACTTTATCCTTTATATTATTAAACTTATAGTTTCGCCTAATAAGTTCTATAGTTCTTATAATTCTAAAGTATCTATATACTAGATTATTATAATATTATCTTATAATTACTTCTTATAATTCCTTAAGTATATTATTTATAATTCTTATAAGATTATTAATTTCTTAATTTATATTAATTTTATTTACTAGTCTTATAGATTTATTCTAGTTAAACTTTAGTATAGTTTCCTTAATAGTTTCTTTTATTCCTATAATATTATATCTATAGCTGAAGGCGTCTACTCTACTATTATCTTTTCCTAGTATATATATAATTTAGAATTTATATTATCCTAAGAGTTCTAACTATCTAGTTTATTATTAATTTAATACTTTAGTTATTATAAATATAACTAAGTTCTTATAATTAGTAAATATTATAAGTTCTAAGTAACTTTCTATATAAATTCTCTAATATTTTAGTATAGTAACTATTACTAGTAGTTCTTTATTATATATATTATATTATTCTTCTAGTCCTAAGAACTTTCTAGAGTAGTAGTCTATTAGGTACTATTTCCCTTTATATTCTTATAGTACTACTATACTATATATAAGGTCTAATATATTAGTTTTAAATCTTAATACTTTCTCTCTATAGAATAGTATTAATATAGGTAGTATTATATAAACTATCTTAAGTTTATTAAATACTTCTTAGTATTCCTTTATCTATAACTAAGGTTTATCTTTCCTTATTAGGTTTATAAGTAGTAAGACTTTTCCTAAAAAGTTCTTTATAAAGTATCTATTAAAGTTAATAAAGCCTAAGAATAACTATATCTCTTTAATATTTCTTAGTTCTTTCTATACTTTAACTACTTTAATCTTTTCTTTACTTATTTTTACTCCTTTAGTACTAATTATATATCTAAGAAAATTAACTTCTATCTTATACTATTTATATTTCTCTAGTTTTAGCTTAAGAGTATACTAGTCTTAGCTTCTTAATACTATCTTAATATATTATTTATATTCTTCTATAAACTCTAAGTAAATTAGTATATTATCTAAATATACTATAATATATTTATCTAAATATTTCTTAAGTATATTATTAATTAATACTTAGAATATTACTAGTATATTAGTTAGCCTAAATAGTATAACTATATATTTATAATATCTATAGTATATTCTAAATACTATCTTCTACTCTTTACCTTTTTTTATTCTAATTAAGTAGTATCTATCTTATAGGTCTAGCTTTATAAATATCTTAGTATATACTAGCTAGTTATATAGTTCTATAATATTTAGTAGTAGATAATAATTCTTAATTATAATATTATTAAGCTTTCTATAGTTAATATATACTTAAGGTAGCTTTTATTTCTTTAGTATAAATAATATTAGATAGCCTACTAGTAATATTAATTCCTATATATAATCTCTTACTATATTCTTCTTAATATAGTCTCTAAGTACTTTTATCTTATTATCTAATAGTCTATAGATAGGTCTAGAAGTTAGTTTCTTTTCTTCTTATAGTATAATTATATAGTCTTAGAGTTAATACTTTAGTAGAGAGTTTTCTTCTATCTCTTCTATAAAGAGATAACTAAACTCTATATACTATTATAGGATATTAGGAGTTATATATTTCTCTAATACTCTTACTTTATAACCTAATACTTAGTTAGTATCTATAGAGTTAACTATAGGTATACTATATATCTTATATAAAGTAGTTAATTTATAAATTATCTTCTTATCTACTATTATATTCTATTAATACGTAGGCTTAGATCTATATATATTTTTATAGTCCTTAAATTAGAGGTTCTAGTATTTCTAATTAACTCTAGGATTAAACTCTTATAACTATAGTAGTTCTAAAATAATATCTTTACTAGCTAAGGCTAAGATATCTAGGCTTACTTCTATAGTTCTTCCTTAGATAGTAAGTATTATAGTTATCTTATATATTACTACTAGTTCTCCTAGTATAGCTTTTCTATTTATAATATAGACTAGATAGAAGTACTTCTTCTCTATAGGTATAAGTTCTACTTATTATACTATATTTAGTAATATAAAGTTTATAAATAATCCTAAATCTAATAATACCTTTATTTATTATTCTCCTACTATAACTAGGAGTTTAATAAGTTTTTTAGTATTAATAGTATTATAGCTCTATTTATTAAGTACTTATCTAAAAAAGACTTATCTTATTTATACTCTCTTCTTTTAAATCTATATAAGATCTTAGCTTCTTTATATTATTTATATATACCCTATAGATAGTACTACTAAATTAAGTATATATACCTTCTATTAATTAATATATTATTTATAGTTTTATCTATAGTTAATACTCTAGTAAAATATCCTACTTATTATTTTTCCTATAAGTATTATTTATAAGTTACTTTTTTATATTTATTCTAAAACTATTTATACTTAGACCTTTATTTAGAGAAATATCTTAAGCCTATTTTATCTAAATAGTATATAAGATATTTATTATAGAAATACTCTATTTATAATAATAGTAGATAGTTTAGGTTTTTATAGTATAACTAGTACTATAGGATCCTTTTAATTAGTATATTAGATATATTAATTAGTTCTTAAGCTTCTTAAGTAAATAAGTCTAGTTATAATCTTTAGTAAAGACTCTAGTTTATCTATTTATTATTTTACTAATCTTTAATTAAGTAGTAGCTATCTACTAGGTTCTAGATTTCTCCTATAAATCTATCTTATACTATTATATCTTCGCGCTATAGTATTAGGGTTTCTAGTAGTATCTAATATCCTAAGGACTCTAGCTTAGTATCTTCTATATAGTTATTACTTTTCTTACCTTCTAGCTCCTAATTATTTTAGTTAGAGTCTAAGTAATTCTAAACTATTAGTAACTTTATTCCTAAGTAAAGGCGCGTAGTAGTATTATAGTAATATCCTCTCCTACTATTATAGTATAATCCTTCTTTCTCTATAAATACTAAGAAACTAATATTTTTCTTTCTTATATATTTTTCCTTAAGATATTTATATACGTACTTAGTAATTTCTTTTCTATAGTCTTTATTAGTTATTTTAGTATTATATTATTTATTTAGAATTTAATCTACCTAGTCTTTAAGTTCTTAGCTAAGTAGGTAGATAGCTTTCCCTTTATCTAGTATCTATTATACCTATTCCTATTCTTCCTTAGTATTATTACCTTATCCTTTAATTATATTAAAAGAGTAGTCCTTAACTTATAGTCTCTTTACTTTATTTTTTAATTAGTAGTCCTTTAATAAGTAGTCTAGTTTACTATAGTTATAGTAAGTTCTTATTTCCTTACTATTATCTAGCTTCTTAGGATAATAATCTAGTATTTATCCTCTTAGGTTTATATTATTAATATTCGTAGGCTTCCTCTATAGCGCGAAAGTATATAGTAAGCTTTATATAATATTATATAGTATTCGAGTTAATTCTCTTAGGTAAAGGTATAATTTATAGTTATTCTTCTACGTACGATTAATCTAAGATCTATATAGGGGAACTATACGTATAGGCTATAGGCCTATATATCTTATTACCCCTTTACTAGAAGCTCCTACTATACGTACTCTATAGTACGTAATAGCTAGAGCTACTATATATAGATACTAGTAACTTTTTCTTTTTATACCTTTATAGCTAGTATCTAGTACCTATCCTTTTCTATATATTCCTATTAATTTATTCTTACCTTCCTTAAATATTTCCCTTTCCTCTTAGTTCCTCCTATCTAATTTATTTCTCCTTTACTTATTAGTATCTTCTACTATATAGCTTATTATTCCTAATACCTATATACTAGAGATTAGTTGCGTATAGAATCTAGAGAGAAATAGTAGTCTATCTAGAATTACTTATAGAGTAGGGTATTATTATTTTATTTATATAGTAGGTTACTTAGGTTTTTAGGTCTTCTAGTTAGTTCCTTCTATTAGAATATACTATATAATTAGTAGCTTCCTATACCCTAATAGTTCCTTCCTATTTACTATATATAATATCGTATAATATTACTATAATATCGTCGCGTTATATATAGAGGTTAGGGGTATATATTTAGGTCGCCCCCTCTAGTTTAATACTTTTTTCTTTCCTCTTTTAACTACTACTATTACTACTTCCGTACGTAATTATCCTTCCTTCCTTATCTCTACTTAATAGGGGAGGTACCTTCTTCTTTATATAGTACTAACTTATAATAGATAATACTAGTACTAGTACTAGTACTACTATAACTATAACTATAATTATAACTATAACTATAGCTATAGTAGTAATAATAGTAATAATACTAATAATAATACTACTACTACTATACTATATATTAATAATTCCTAGTAACTTTTTCTTTTCTAGGTCTATATAGTACTAATAGGTATAGTAGAAGATATCTCTTATACTATCTACTACTACTACCTCCTCCTCTACTACTACTACTATTACTACTAAGATATTTAGGGCGCTTTCTATATACTAGGTAGGTAGCTAGATATTAGTAGTTCTACCTACTAGGTAGCTAGGTACTCGCTACTTTATATAGGCTTTCTATATTAATATAGGTATTTAGACTCTATATAGTAGGTTTTACTAATTTATTAGTAGGATAAGGAGAGAACTTTAGTAGCTATACTATTATATAACGTTATAGTTTCCCTACCTTTAGAGACTAACCTATATCTATAGGTCGTAAAGACCCTCTAGTAGGAGGGGTATTTCTACGCGTTACTTATCTAGAGCTAGGGTTAGCTTAAGAGCGCCCTATATAGTTATTAATATAGTAGTTTAATAGGGCCTTTACCCTTCCTTAAGTACTATATAGTCCCTAGTTTTTAAGGAGGAGCCTATAGCTCCTACGTCTAGTAGAGCTATAGCTTATAGTACTAGTACTACGCGTAAGAATCCTCTAGAGGGGAGAGAGGTAGAGAGAGGGGATTTCTTTTTTTTTTTTTTTTTCCTTTATTTTTCTTTTCTTTTCTTTATTTTTCCTTTCTCCTAATATTTTATCTTTATATATTAGTTAGATTTCCTTTATTTTTCCTTTTTCTTTTATAATATCTAATATATAATTACCCTCTCCCTATTCTATAATTATATATAATATAAAAATAAGTGAAAATAACGTAAATTTAATTAAAGGAGATATAGTTAGTATATTATACGCAGTACCTTATACTAGTAGAGATTTTCCTTCTATATATATAGGTTTAAGTTAGTTAATAAATACCTCTACTTTAATATTAAGTATATTAGTTAAGATAAGTCTCTTAATTACTAAGTTTAGCGTTTTCTTTATATATATATTAGCTAGGTTATCTTTACTATTAATCTATCTAACTTCTATAATTTCCCTATTCTCGTATAATTCCTAAAGAGATATAATATTAATTATAAGTCTCTTCTTATTTATTATACTAAGTTTTATAAGGTAATTATATAGGGATTTTAAGTCTAAGTATACTACTACTAGAACCTAAGGTAATTAGAGTATTTATATAATCTATTATAATATTATACTAATAGTAATAGTATTATTAAAGCTATTTACTATTCCGTATAGCTTACTTATAAGAATACTCCTTATAACTCTCTTATATTTAATAGAATTCTAGTATATAATATTACTATAGATTTTAAAGTTATACCTATCCTTTATATAGTACTCTATTACTAGGACAATAATAAATCTAATCTAGGAGCTAAGGTCCTTATTATTTATAAATAATCTATCTATAAAGATAAATAGTTTTATATAGTCTAGCTATAGTAGAATAAATATTAGGCCTCTTTCTAGGTTATTAATTTACTATTAAAGTTATACGTTAAGGGTATTAATATCCTCTATAGATAGTACTATTATCTATATAGCTACTAATAGGTTAAATACTACCTCTAGTTAGTATACTAATATAATATATATACTCCTAGCTCTCTACACGATATACTATTAGGTAGTATCTTATACTATTAGGTCTATTATATAGAGGTTACTAGTTTATCCTTTCTATACTAGTTTAATCTTATTTATACTATTATAATTCTCCCTCTATTAAATTTAATAGGTTAGTCTTTAGATAGGATTATCTTTAGTTTCGTATAGAACTTTACTTTATCTAGTTCCTCTTATTCTTTCTATGCGAAGGTAAGGGTAATAATACTAATTATATTATCTATTTATAGACTAGTAATCCTAAATATACTTTATCTCTTATCTATAATTAATAGATATAGGTTATATAATAAAGTTCTTATTCTTAGTTTCTCCTTATAGTAGTTATAATAGGTCTTAAACTAATATAGGCCTAATTCTACTATACTATATAGTAGTCGTACGATCTATAGGATTGTATTTAGTAGGAATAAATTCTATAGTTCCTTTAGGGGTTTTGCGTATAGTATATAGAGAAGTTTATCCTTTAATTATATATAGGCTTAAGTAATATCCCTAAACTTATAGTATATCCTATATAGCTATTATAATACGCCTATTACTAGTATTAGTCTCTAGCTTATCTACTAGATTATTAGAGACTAAGTAAGGATTTCCTCCTTACTAGTATCTAAGTAGCCTATAAGTACTAGCCTAGATTTCTCGTATAGTTATATTATCTTTCCTTTAATCTCTTATATAAGTTAGAGGTTAAAGATCCTACTATAGTACTTATTTTTATTAAGGTAGAGGATTTTAAATATACTATTAGAGATAAGTATATCTATCTCTATATAATTAGATTCTTTAAAGGGTACTCCTAGTATTATTATTACTCCTTCTTCGCGTAGTTTAACTACTAACTTATAGTTATTCTTCTCCTTCTAGGTAAGGAATAACTATATATATTACTATATATATTCCTAGGTCTTCCTCTTTTCCTAGGTTATAGTTACTTAGCTTATCGTATAGGCCTTAGTATTCCTATATAGTCTATTTCCTTACTATATAGCTCCTCTCTCTAGTATATCCTCTTTATCTAATCTCTCTCTCTCTTATAAAGGTTGCGCTCTTTTACCCCTATAGGCTATAGTATACCTATAGCTACTATTAAGGTTTATTCCTAAGAAGGTTCTTAACCCTTCTTATAGGTAGTTTTAGCCTCTTATTATATAGCTCTTATAGGCCTTCTACGCGCGCGTATATAGGGTAGTTTAACCTATAGTAGGAGTAGCTTATCTAGGTTAGCTAGTTCTTCTATATATATAGCTTTTATAGCTAAGTAGTACGGTAGTATAGTTTAGCTTAAGTATATCTAAATATAACTAGTCTATTATTAAGCTTAACTATTATATTTTTACCTTTAATATCTTTAAGCTTATATAGGCCTATCTATCTACCTTTCTCTCTCTAAACTATAATCTTAGAGTTAAGTAAGAGGTTTAGAATCTTATATAACTTTATACTATTATAGGTATTAATTATATAGTTAATATTAGCTCTTACCCTCTTATTCTAAGTATTCTTATAGCCTTACGTATAGTATTTACTCTTTATATTATCTTAAGTAATAGGGGTAAGTTAACGTTAATCCTTAGGTAGGTTCTAAAGACTAGTAGCGTTAGTATAAGTCTATTTAGGCTAGCTATATTATTAAGGGCTTTAACTACTATTTATAGGATAGCCTTATTATCTATACTACTATCTAATTCTACTCTTAGGATATTAAATATATACTTTAGTAGTGCGTATACGCATTTAATCTTTCCTACTACCTAGTATACTTCTATTAGTATTTATCTATATTCTACGCTAATAATCTTTATATAGGTCCTAAACTCTTCTATAGTAAAGTTAGTTCCTAGGTTATATATAATATAATCTAGGGGTCCTTAGTAGGTATTAATCTAGTACTTATATAGTACCTCCTAGGTATCTTATATAGATATAGACTTTAAGAATATTACTACTTAGAACGCTATATCTATATTAATAACGTATAGTATATCCTTATTACTAATTCGTATAATATTAAGGATAATCTTATAGTTAAAGTATAAGTTATCCTTAATTATAAATTTAAACCTTTATAGTAAGGTCTCTTATTATTAATAGAAGTAGTAGAACTTCTAGATTACTTTTAGTATAGAGGCGTCTACTTTATAGCCTACTTCTATAAGTATCTTATAAAGTTATTCTATATATAGGTATCTAAATCTATAATATAGGCGTTATAGTTCTATTTCTATAAAGAAGGAAGTAGTTTCTTCTTACTAATATTAAAGAATAGGTATCCCTATTTACGTATAATAGAGACTATTATACTATCCTTATATATAATAACGTTTAATATATTATTAAAGTACGCGCCTAGGCGATTAGTATCTACTAGGCATAGTAGGAATAGTATAGGAGTATCTAGTACGTAGTATATAACTATTCCTACTAGGTTAGTAATATATATAGTTCCTAGTAATCTCTTTAGGTTCTATCCTCTAAAGCTAATATTACTTATTCCTAGGGTCTAGTCTATCTTCGTGCGAGGGTTCTTACATATATATACCTCTAACTATATTTTACTAACTATTAAGACTATTACTACGCTAGTATCCTATAGTTCGCCTTAGTACGTCGCACGGTATCTTCTATCTAGTATAAACTAGTCTACTTAATACTATATATTATACTATATATATCTTTACTAGTTATCGATAAAGATATATAGTAGAAGTTAGATAGTAGATAGCTTAGTTACTATTATCTTAGTTATAATCTAATTCCTACTTATCCTCTATATAGTCTTATTATCTACTTTACTATTAGATATTCCTTTAAAGCTTATAATATAAGCTATTATATCTTCTTATAAAGGGGTATTACTATAGAATTCTTCGTACGAGCTAATATATTAGTATCTAGCTCTTAATTAATCTGTGCGTAGATATTTAATAACTAATATCCTCCTTATAGTAAATAAAGAACGTTTTAGGGTTTACCTAGAAGTCTATTGTATTATTATTTTCCTTATAGAAGATGCTCCTATTCTCTTTATAAAGGAAGAGGGTTTATTCCCTCTACTACTACTACCTAGGTATCCCGTATAGTATTAAGGTATACTATTAATCTATATAGTATAATTCCTTTAGCTCTTATAAGTATTAGTTTACCTATCTATCTATTATAATCTAAAGTATAGATTATAGATTACTAAATAGTACTTCGTACGTTAGCTTAATTGAGAATATAGCTTACTCTAGTTCTAGTTAGCCTTAGTAGCTTATACTACTATAGTATATAGGGGGACTTCCTCCTAAAAATCCTATCAAGCGCCCTCTATACGAGGGTTAGCTTATTAATTATAATCTCTAGGACTTCGTATAGGTTTAGGGTTAGGTTCTTATATTTATATTATATAAACGATATTATTATCTAGTTAGTCTAGTACTAGTTATAGTTAATATTAGTATTAA
Source organism: Phaeosphaeriaceae sp. PMI808 (assembly GCA_021365335.1). NCBI lineage: Eukaryota > Fungi > Ascomycota > Dothideomycetes > Pleosporales > Phaeosphaeriaceae > Phaeosphaeriaceae sp. PMI808. The sequence goes on from JAJTIZ010000295.1 coordinate 11,421, forward strand.
AGTAGTTGTTAAGTTTTTCGTATAGGTGTTTCTAGTTATAGCTAGGGCCTATATTATATATATAATATATATTCGTACGGCCTTCTAGGATATCTAGAAAGATATTTAGATATTATACTTTATTAATGTCTAATCTCTAGTATAGTTTAATAAAGATCCTAGTTTTATCTATAAGGATATTATATAGTTTTCCTATATAGTTATTATCCTTCTTCTATACCTTCTAGAATTGGATAAGTTTCTTAAGTAGTAGCTTATTATTAGCGTAGGTTTAGGTTAGGGGTAATTCGTACGGATTATAGGGTATTATAGTTTACTAGTATACCTTAGTAGGTAGGTTCTAGGTAGGTTGCTAATCCTACTAGTAATATAATAGTATATTTACTTCAGTCGTACGGGGATAGGTAAGTATAGTATTAGCGCTAGTATTAGAGATAGTTATCTTAATAGTACGGGCGCTTATTAGTTTAATTCTACTAGCTCTATATACACTACCTAAGGTTTCTTACCTTTAATATCTTCGTGCGGGGTTTCTATCCTTAGAGTTAGGTTTATCTATATAGGAATTAGATTTCCTAATATATACCTCCTCTAGGTTATACTGTACAGCTTCTTACTCTAGAGATCCTTAACTTTAAGGGTATAGTTTATCCCTTTACTAGCTAGTGCTACTAGTAGTTCTCTATAGAACGCGCGGTTGATTTATTCCTAGTAGTCCTCTATCTATTTATTAAAGTCTTTAATAAATGCTTAGAGGAACTCCTCGCCTATAAGGTTTATAAGCCGTATTTCGTATAGCGCGTATCTAGCGTACGAGGCTAGTTGCTCTAGTATTAGGTTGGATATATCAATTAAGTCTATCTAATACTCTAATTTTACCTCTTTCTAGAGGGTTAGTATTAAGATACTTATACCTCTTACTATATCTTCCTATTATTCTTTATCTTCTATTATATCTTAGTAGCTCCCGTACGAGCTCGTAGGTCTAGACTAGGTATCTTATTTAGATAGTATTTAGATAGTTTTACTATCTAGTTTCAATCGTATAGTATATTATTATTTATTTATATAAGTCGTATACTATCTCCTATTGTTCCGTATAGGGTCTTAGACGACTTGTATACCCTATTACTAGGTGCGTAACTACAAGTGTTTTTAGTCTATATAGTTTAGTAATTAATCTTCTTATCCCTAGTTATTTCTATTTAGGATACGCACGAAATAGAGACTAACTTCTACTAGAAGGTTTAACTTCGTCTTTACTTAGCTAATTTATAGATAAAGTTAATTACCTACTAATTAGTATTCGTAGGCTTCCTCTATAGCGTGAAAGTATGCGGTAAGCTTTGTACAATATTATATGGTGTTCGAGTTAATTCTCTTAAGTAAAGGTATAATTTATAGTTGTTCTTCTACGTACGATCGATCTACAATCTATATAGGGGAACTATACGTATGGGCTATAGGCCTATACATCTAGTTACCCCTTTACTAGAAGCTCTTGCTATACGTGCTCTATAGCACGTAATAGCTAGAGCTACTTCGTATAGATATATAGAGTATATTCTTATTTCTATAGGTAGTTTTAATTTATAGCTAACTAGAGTAATTTATTCTAGAATCTTATAGGGTCTAATTTTAATATAGTCTAGCTTCTTACTTAGTCTATAACTTTTAATATTTCTTTATAGGTTATACTTTTTCTCCTATCCTAAAATCTAGTCCTTTTTAATACTTTCTATTATAATATTTATCTATTCTATAGTATAGAAAATAGGTATCCTCCTATAGTTACTTCTAGATTTCCTATATATTTTCTACTATTTCTTCTACTCTTTAACTATAAGAGGTAAGCTCTCTAGGTTCTACTACTATCTATAGTTTAAATCTATAGTTAGTAAAGAAGAGTATTAGGCCTATCTTACTATACTATAAGGTATTATATATAAGTTAGGCTAGTAGTAGTAGTACTACGTAATTATCTTATCTATAGTTTAAGTATATATATAAGTACTATTCTAGGGTTTAGTTTATCCTTTCTATTTATCTATCTATTTAGGAGTAGAATATAGTTAATATCTTTAGTTTAATTCCTAGTTTTACTATAGTAGTTTTCTAAAACTTAGATATAAACTTAATATCTTAATCTAAGATTATCTTATCTAGAATTCTATATTCTAAGAGTATATCTCTTAGTATTATATATATAAATTATTCTACGTTTAAAGCTTCTAGATAGAGTATAAAATACGCGTAGTATATAAGTATTTCTACTACTATAAGGATTATATTATAAACTACTTTTATTAGTAGGTCTTTAGATTTTAGTAGCTTAACTATAAAGTTAAGTAAGATAGTTCCCTATAGTCTTTCTATAGGTTCTATTAGTTATAGTTCTCTATATAGTAGGTATCTTATATACTTATTATAGTAGTAGTCTATATATTCTACTAGTACCTATATAACTATAGCTCTAGTATATAGGAAGTAGTATTCTTCTATTAACCTTTTTAGAGTTTTCTTAATTCTCTAGTATCTATATACTAGTAATATATAGAATTATCTAATAAATTCCTTTTATATTTTTTAAGATATATAGATCTATCTATAGATTAGGATAAGTCCCTCTTATTCCTTAGTAATTTATTTAATATTCTCTATTTCTTCTAAAGCTTCTTTTATTACCTTTTTTATCTATTTTATCTACTTAGATTCTTATATCGCGAGTTCTATATTTATAGCTAATTTTAGATTATTATATACTAGTACTTCTATTTTATCTTTTCTAAATATTACCTCGCTCTATAATAGTATATTATCTTTAAAATCTAACCTTCTACTTAGCTTATCTACTCTAAGGTTCTCTATTCCTTTTATATAAACTATCTTAAAGTTATAAGAGATAAAGAGTTAAGCCTATTACCTTTACCTTAGTATAAGTTCTTTATTAATTATAAAGCCTATTAGGTTTTTATAGTTACTATAGACTATTATTTAGAATATTACTCCTTATAAGTTTATTCTCTATTCTTTAAAGATAGCTATAATTATAAGTAGTTCCTTATTATATATATTATAGTTTCTTTTAGTAGGTTTTAATTTTCTTATATAATAGTATATAGGTCTCCTATTTCCCTATTTATCTTCTTATAGTAGGACTACTACTATAGTATTATTTAACGCGTCTAGTTCTATAATTAGGGGTTTTCTAGAGTTATATATCTAAAGGATTAGTTCTTTTCTAAATTCGTTCTTTATATCTTAGAATACTTATTCTTACTAGACTATCTATTTAAAAGGTACGTCCTTTCTTATTAGCTTAGTTAATAGTTTAATTTAGTCTAACTAGTTATTAATAAACTTTTAATAGAAGTTATAGAATCCTATTGTAGTAAATAATAATATATTTCTATATAGAGGGAGGCTAATTAACTACGTACTAAGGGCTTTATTAATAGTAGAAGTTATATCTTAAAGTTCCTACCTCTATTATCGACGTTATTATCTCTATCGAGATTATAAGCTTAAATACCCCTAAACTCCCTAGCCGAGGCTCCCTTAGAGCTTAATTCAGTTAAGCTAACTCTACTATTCTATAAATAATTATATATTTATAAGGTTTTCTAGGATAGGTTAATTCTTAATTATATCTATTTTTTTAGGGTTAATCTTTATTTTTCCTAGTTTAATAATAAATCCTAGAAAGGTAGTACTCTATATATAGAATTTATATTTTTCCTTATTTAGGTAGAGTTTAGCTTTCTTAAGAGCTTCTAGTATAGCTTATATATATTTTCTATATTCTTCTAGTATCTTAAAATAGATTAATATATTATCTAAGTATACTATAATAAAGTAATCTAGGTATAGCTATAGAATATTATTAATATATTCTTAGAAGGTAGTAGGTATATTTATAAGTCTAAATAGTATTACTTAGTACTTATATAGGCTATACTTATATCTTAATACTATCTTCTATTCCTCCCCTTTCTTAATTTAGATTTAATAGTATATATTTTAGATATCTAGTTATATAAACTATTTTAATCTTACTAGCTAGTCTTATATTTTTATAATTAATAGTAATAGGTAATAATTATTTATTATAATTATATTAAGTTTTTAGAAATTAATATATACTTATAGGTCTTCTTTAGTATTCTTCTTTAGAATAAATATTAGGGGGTATCCTACTATTAAGGATAATAGTCTAATCTATCCTTTCTAGAGTAATTTATCTATATATTTCCTTAGTAGTATAGACTCTTATTTAGTAAGTTAGTAAATTAGTCCTATTCCTAGTTTTATATATAGTTCTAGTAGGATACTATAGTCCTATTCCTTATATTTAGGTAACTTATTATCTAGGGTTAAGAATACTCTATAGAGGTCTATATATTCTTTAGGTATTTCTTACTTAATTTCTTTCTTAGTTACTACTAACTTTAGCTAGTATTATTATAGTTTTAGCTAGTTATTAGAGTAATTTAACCTATATATTTTCTAGTTAATACTTAGGTTTACTTATTATAACTAAGGTATTCCTAATATAATATCTTATTTATTACTAATATCTATAATATTAAATATTACTTATCCCTTCTATACTATAAGTACTAATTCTTACTCCTTTATTTTATATATAATAGGTTATTAGAACTCTTCTCCTTCTATTATATAGAGTATCTAGGAGTATTTCTTTATAATTATAGGTATTTTATACTTTCTTATAAAGTTCTATAAGGTAAAATTCCTTATTACTCTACTATTAATAATTACTCTAATTTTTATATTTCTATATCTACCTATTAGGTAGATATATAGGTCCTTAGAGTTACTATAGTTTACTCCTAACTATAGTAACTTTAGCTAATACTTAGTATTAATTTTTTACTATATATATTTTAGATACTTATTCTATAGATAGTAATACTATATATAACCTAGGATGTACTCTATTAGTAGTAGTATTCCTAGTTTAATTCTTAAGTATTCTAGCCTATTGTTAGATTTACAGGTGATCTGAGGTCGAACTCAGTCACCTACTGCCAGATGAGCGCATGAGATTCAGATGACGATCGAGATGGCGATCGAGATGGGCACGCGCGCACGTGCGCCACTAGCGCTACTAGCTAAGCGAGCCAAACCAAACCGCGCCGCATCAGCTCAACTGCGGGCATCCCTCTGACAGGAGAGCCGCAATCAAGTAACGCGCCAGCTCAACAAAGGGAGACCCTAGGGCACGAGCGGAATCAAGGAACTCTCTGAAGTATATCAAGGCACAACAATTGAGAGCAGTTGGGCCAGAGAACGATCAATCAATTACTCCTATCAATCAATTACTCCTATCAATCAATTACTCCTATCAATCAATTACTCCAATCAATTCAATCAATCCTGTTGATCACATCAATCTTTTCAAGTGACTATTAAATCTAACACCTATTCTATTTTTCTAATACCTTCTATCTATAGACTTCTTCTACTAGGATTAGTAGTATTATAGGATATTAATTTTCCCTAATTAGTATTATTTTATAGGTCCTCTTTACCCCTATATATATTATATATCTATTTAGGATATATAAGACCTAAGCTATCTTATAGTATACTAGATACTATATATCTAGTCGTTTATTATCTCCTAAGAAGAGTTTATTCTTCTAGGTATTCTTCTAGGTATAATTATTACTAATTAAGATCTATCTTTATACAACTATATAGTTATATATTATTTTATTAACTTTTACTACTAGGTATACTATTTCTTCCTAAGTCTATTTATCTAGTAGTATATCTTCTATATAGAAGTTTACTTCTATTTAGCCTTAAAACTTTAAGAAGTAGGTTTTAAGGGCTTACCTATATCTCTATTCCTTATAAAGCTATCTTATTAAGTAGCTATTTCCTTCTTTTTTATAAAGTCTTAGTATTTCTATATAGCTTATATCTATATATAGTATAGGGTCTTATTTCTCTACTATACCTATACTTCTTATATATTTAGTATTTCCTTTTATATAAGTTTTAAGATAGTATTTTATTCCTATCTTATCTCTTATACTAAAAGTATTATCTTAATCCCTTTCTTTAGTACTTCTACTACTCTATATAGGCGTAGGTATAGCTTTATTAGAGTTACTTTCTATAGATAAGCTTTCTTCCCTTACTAGGGTTATAGGCTATTTTCCTTTACCTATTTAGGTTACTACTAGCCTATTTTTCTATAGCTAGTAACTACTATATATCTTACTACTTTAGTATATATTATATATATCTTCTATATATACTATCTAGTATAGGGTATTATATTCCTTAGTAGCTACTAGCTTTAGAGGTTTTTCTTCTTTTAATTTTTTATCCTCTTTTATTACTACTACTCTAGGACCTAGAGGGTTCTATATCTTAGGCTTACTTTAGTAGTCTTTTACTTAGTATCCTATTTTTTTATACTTAAAATATACCTCTTTCTTCTAGAGTTCCTACTTCTTACCTAAGAATCTAGGTATAAGGTAGTAACTAGAAGATAATAGTACTTATCGTAGGTTATAATAGATAGAAAAGGGATAATAGTTATCTCTAGAAAGAGAGTTAATTAATAAAATAATACTTACTAAACTATCTTTATAAGAGGGGCGCCCTTTATATATAGATATAGTATAGTCCCTTCTTAGGGGCTTAGTATTACTACCTAAGTTATATAATATAGGGTCTCTTTATAGAGCCTCTATTATAGAGCCTCTCCTCCTAGCTAATATCTTTATTAGCTTCTATTATAATCTTATTAAAAACCCTTAAACTATATAGGAAAAGGGAAAAGAGTACTTATATATATCGCGCGCTATATACGCGTCCTATATACTTATTATAGTTATTATACTTATATTAAGGTTAATTACCTATTTACCTAATAATAAAGTAAAGAACTATTACTATATAATAGTAAATTATTTATATACTACGCGCGTTACTACCTAGTATAATATTAATAGGAGAGTTTCCTATAATAAAGATTTTATTATTACTCTACTCTATTACCTTATATACGTATAATACGTAAAACGTATATATAATACCTATAATAAACTTAATACTATAGTCTTCTATCTATACCTTAAGTTTATTAAGAAGAGTAATTTATATAATATAATACTCTTTAAGTAGAGTAATCTAGCTAAGCGCGCTAATAGTATAGTAGCTTACGCGACTTATATACGCTACGCCTAAGGTATTACTAACTAGAAGAATATCTATAATAAGCCTAATAATTACTACTATAGTTATTATTCTAACTATAATTATAGGGGCTACTTCCTAGTAAGTTCTTTTTATAGCGTACTCTAAGAGTTATACTCTAACTAATATAAATAGGTTCTTTTAGAGCTTAATAGCTATATTAATTACTTATACTAGTTACGCGCTATATATAGTATTACTATTACTAATACTACTAATTATAAGACTAATACTTAAGTATATATAACTAGTATTAAGCTTACGCGTATATAGTATACCTTTAACTTAGAGCTATTAAATAAAAGGTACCTTACTACTTAAGGTAGTACTTCCTTAGGAGTAGCTACCTAAACTCCTACTACTACGCCTTAGTTTTTAGGGCTAATCCTTATAGAGTAGAGGAACTTAGTAGCTACTATCTATAATCTTATTACTATTATAGGCTATATAGTAAGTTCGCGTATATCGCGTATATATAGTATATACTAATACCTTCTAGGTTATACTACCTACTACTAATAATAATAATAATAATAATAATAATAATAATAATAATTAGCTTAGTTAAGAGGTAAATCTAGAAAATAAAAGAGATAAGGAGAATAGTAAAGATAGTAAGCGTAGTAAGGATAGAGAGATAGTAATAGGTAGTAAGGATACTAGTAGAGAGTAGGTAGAACTCGAGTAGAGTAAAGAGAGCGAGGATAGTAATAAGAATTAGGTTAGAGTAATTAGTAGCGTAGTTCTTTAATATATAGATACCTAGCCTTTAGCTATCTAATTAACTTTATTCCTTAAGTATATATTAACTATATAGGTTATACTCTTTTTACTCTCTTTACTTACTTTATACTTTAACTTACTTTAAAATCTTTAATAAGTTCCTCTATATTTTTAAAGTCTTTTACTAGGGTCTATATATTCTAGGACTTATTATAACCTTCCTATCTTAGAAGATATTTAAGTTACCCTTTTCTTCTATATTTTTTAAGTATCTTTTCTACTTCCTATATCACTTCTTCTTCTTCTATTACTTTTAGGGTTTAGGTATTATCTTTCCTACTAGATTAAGGCTTCTAGCGTTTAAAGAGGAAAATATATAATATATTATAAATATAATAATAAGGTAGTAGAGTTAGGTAGTATACCTATATTCTAATTATACTTTATACCCTAAATAGGCTAATAAACTTATTAGCTAATTTCTTACTTAGTTAGCTAGTAAGTATTAGGTTCTTTATACTTAGAAGGATAAGGTCTCCTCTCTAAAAGGTTTCTAGTTTATATTTACTATTATAGTATTTAGCTTAGTATACTTATACTTTCTATAATTAGCTCTTAAGTTCTTCTTATACTTCCTATATATATTTTATATACTCTATAGTATTAGGTACCTCTCCCTCTAGCCTACTATCTATAGGAGATAATATAAGAATAAGGTACTTCCTAAATACTATATAAAAAGGTATAGTCTTAGTTAATTTATAGATTAAATTATTATATGTAAACTATATAGTTTTTAGTAAAGATACTATAAGCTTATAGGAACGTAAGAATATAAGAGATAATTATCTTATATTATAAGGTATCTATAGTATAAGATATACTATAATAACTAAGTCTAGGTCCTAAGAGAGGTACTCTTATTAGAGGTAACCCTTAGTAAGGGATATACTAGAGGAATAGCCTAAGCTCTTATAGGTTACCTAAGTTTATATACTCTCTTTAGTTTAAAGGTAGCTAAGAACTAATAATTAAGATATAGTAAAGATTAAACTACCCCTAGGTATATATATAATTAGGAACTAGTTACTAGGTTTTAACTAGAGTATATTAAGCCTTATTAAAAACCTAGTAGGAAAAGAGTACTACTAGTAATTAGTATCTTAAAGTAAGAAGGGTTATAGTAAGTTTATACTAGGAAGAGTAGTATCTAGATTTATAAGTTATACTAGGAAGAGTAGTATCTAGACTTACTTTACTAGGAATAGTATCTAGACTTTTACTAATAGACTTCGCCTTAGAATTTAGTATATATAATACTAGGTTATAGTATACTAGGGAGCGACTCCTAGGACTCCTAGCTACTACTACTAATAGTCTATTAAGGATAGGGCGTTATTAGTCTAATAGGATATCTCCTAGAGTAGAACTAATAATTTAGGTATAAGGACTTTATAATTACTACGTAGTAGACTTAATTATTTATACTATATAGGACTTATAGATTAATTATACTACTACTAAGTATAGTAGACTTTAAGTTACGCTACTACCTTAAGAGAGGCGTATTAGGTAGTTGTAAGTATTTATAAGAGAGTAGTTATAAGCGTTTACAAGAGAGTAGTTGCTTATTTTTAGCTCTACCTATACTACTACGCGTACTATATACGTATATATATAAATTAATTAATTACTTAACTTCCTATATCTATTATAAACTTAAAATATACTTTTAAGTTTATAATAGATATTTTTAGTTATAAATTAATTAATTATTTAATTTATTTATTAGAAAGATCGACTTTATTATAGATAAAGTTGATTCGTCTAAGGTATTTTTTAAGTATAAGTTTAATTCTAGGTTAGAACCTTTTATACTTCTTTTTACTTATTTTATACTTTAGTAGAGAGAGTAGTTGCAATCGCTTATAGTAGTTTCGTAGGAAGTAGCTATACGCGTTACGCTCTTATATATAAGTTATTTACCTAACTAATTGAATAAACTATATACTAATCTATATATATATATATTATATAATTATTAATTCTTATATAGCGGTATCCCTTATAGTAGAATCTATTATAAGAGATACCTCTAGGTTATTTTTAGGTATAGATTTAGTTCTAGGTTATAGGTTTAAATCTAGATTAGAGGTTATTATTTTTATACTTTTTAGGTAGGAAATATAGGAGTTGTAGGGATTAGTAGGTTAGAGCTAGTAGTAGAAGGAACTTAGGAGTAGTTTAAGAGAGACTTCTAATTAACGAACTTCTATTTAGGGAGAAGCTTAGTAAGACTATCTACTAGTTAAGATTTTATATTAATATATATAACTTTAAGAGTATTAGCTTAAACTACTTCGCGTAGCTAGTAATAATAAATATTAATATAATAAAGAGTAGTCTTTAGTTTTAGGGCTTTAGCTATAAGGAGGTAAATTATCTACTAGTTATTATAGAAGAGGATCTAGCTATTATCTAGGTAAAGACTAAGATTATAAAATACTCTCTACTACTAGATATACTTAGTACCTATAGATAAAGTAGTAATTAATTCAGCTTTAGTAGTTGATTTAGTAATATAGTGTTAAAGAGTCGCTTTCTAGTCGATTAGTCTGCTAAAAAGATAGAAGATATAGGCTTATAAGGATTTATAGGTAGTCTTATAATTAGCGTAAGAAGTATTAGTTACTCTAAAGAAGTCTAGTTCGTCTTAATTAATAATTTAAATTATATAGTTAGTCTTAGAAGCTAAGTAGTATAGTTGTCGGATTTAAGATAGGTTTAATAGGTGTATAGTATAGGAATACGGTGTATAATAAAAGACTGTAATAAATAATATAGTAAAATAATTGATTAATTGTCTATAAATACTCTTAATTATTATCTATTAATATTCTTATTCTTCTATCTACTATACTTTCTACTAGTTTATATATCTATATCTATAGAGCTTATTAAGATCTCTTAGTTTAGAGGGTAGAGATCTACTTATCTCTATTATATAGTTAAGCTAGCTTAACGCAGTTATTTAATAGTACTAGTTCTATACAGCTTATCTATAACGCTATAAGCTATTAGATATTAGCTTTACTAGTTACGTTAGCTATATTAGCTATACTAGCTATACTAGCTATACTAGCTATAATCTCGGATATAGTCTCGAATAGTCTTATAATAACGCTTTTATCTAGTAGTAGATAACTAAGTTCGACCTTAGATTACCTATAAATCTAATACACCCCTTTAGCTTAGTAAGCTTTTAGTAAGCTAGAACTTATTAGGTAAGTATTAGGTCGTTTAAGTAAGCTTAGATTTTATTAAGAGGTACTTTATATATAATCTAGTATTCCTATACTTCTACTAGTCTAAGTTAGGTTAAGAAACTCTCCTACTTATTTCCTAGGAGTACCTTAGTAAACCTATTAGTAGTTATCTCTATTAATAGAGTATAGGCTACTTTAATTCAACTAGCTAATACCTCTTACCTTAGCTAGTAGTTGTAAATATCAACGTACCTTAGTTTAGTTTAGAGTTTAGCTAGTTCTTTAGTAATAAGCTAGATTATTTAAGTATTATTATACTAGATAGTAATATAGCTTATTAGTAGTTTAACCTTTAGCTTATCTAGTAATTATAACGTAAAGATAGCTTCTTTAGCTACTTAGGATAAAGCTAGTAATTTAGCTTTAGTTATTAAGGTAGTAATAGTATCTTGTTTATTAGCTCTCTATATAATAAGGCCGTTAAATAGCTTAATAGTATATTCTTAGGAGCTCTTTCTATCTAGAGTATTATTAGTAAAGGAGGTATTACTAGCTACCTAGAGTAAATTACCTCCTCTTAGTTAGAGTACTCTCTATCTCGTACTTAATAGATATATAAGTACTTGGTTAGTAGCTTCTTAGTACGTAGTGCTTAGGTTTATAAGGAATCGAGCTAATTATAATGTTGCGAACGCTATATCTAGTCTAGTAGTTACTATAGTAAATAGGAGTAAGCTAATTTTACGCTAGTACTTATTAATCTTAGATAGCGTTACTAGGCTAGTATAAGGCTAGAGCTTAGAAGTAGCTATTAGAGTATCGTAGCGGACGTCTCGTTTATCGGCGAGCTAATATATCTTATTAATGTATACGGTCTATAGAAGCTGGATAAGGTATTACTCTCTTTTCTAGATAATCTCTACACTAAGGAACTATTAGAGATCTACTCCTCTAGTAATAGTATACTTCTCTCTTAAGAGATTAGTTACCTTTTCTACTTCTTTAGTCTTCTTTTTATCGTAGGCTATAATAATATTATCTACGTAGAAGAAGATAATAATACTATCTTTTACTATATAGTATAGCTTATAGGGTACTACTTAAAAACTAAGAGACTTTAGTATTAAAGTAAACTCTCTCTACTATAGTAGAGGTAAAATATATAGTCTATATAGAGCCTTTTAGACCTAAAGGATTATTCCCTTCTTCTAGTATCCCTTTAGTATCTTTATATAGATCTCTCGATCTATTTCAGTATAGATAAAGGCGTTTGTTATATTATACTATTTTAGTTCAAGATCGTATTTAGCTGCAATTACTATAAGTATCTAGAAGGAGCGGCTAGCTAGTATTACAGCGTAGGTATCTTATAATATAACGTTTCTTTACTAGTCTCTACGTACTACTAGTCGGGCTTTACATTTAATAAACTAGTAGTATTTATCTAATTTATAGGTATAAACCTATATATAATTAAGTATCTATTAACCTGTTTATTTAATTGGATTAGCTAGTACCTTAGTCTATAATCTTATCTTCTAGTAGCTTATTATATAAGCGTATTTAGCTTCTTTAAATAGCTTGCCTATTAGATAGTTATCTAGGTTTATTCAGCATGTTAGTAGAGGTAGGAGTTGACTGCGATAGAGCTTTAAGCCTCTAGCGAGTATTCTTTTTATCTTTACTTTATCTATTAACTCTCCTCTATATTACCTAACGTTTCCTACCTAGGTACCTACTATAAAGGCTGCTGCCTACGGTATAGTTTTAGATAATCCTTAGTTATTACAGGTTTTTATTATAGTAGTTAACTATTCTCTACCTAAGCCGATTTCAGATAACCTATATAATACTAGTCCTCTAGCTATTAATTAAGCTAGAAGTACTACTAGTAGTAGAGATAGTAATAGAGTTAAGTAATAATCCCTAATCTTTCTTCCTTAATAGTAGCCTAGTAGGTCTACTTTATTTATTAATGTATCTAGATTAGTATTATCCTTATAGAAAGACTCTATTTCTAGCTAATAAACTAGTATTAGGAGCTTAATAGTTCTTATATAAGTAGTAATCTCTTCTAGTATTTAATGTATAAGGTTATCTATTAGGTCCTCTATTTTACTATTAAAGATTATATACTTATTAAAGATAATATCTTAAGTACTTATTACCTTAGCTATAGATAGTACCTATATCCAGTAGATATTTAATAACTAGTATCTAATAAGGTATCTAATCTAGGCCTTTAGGTCTAGCCGCTAGAGTCTTAATTTACTATAGTAGGTATTATTAGTTATTATAAAAGCTTTACATCTATAGGCTTTTAAATAAGCTAGATTAGGCTTTCTTAGTAATACTACAATTTCTTAATTATAAGCTACTCCTATAAAGAAGGTCTTATATAGTATTTTCTAGTTATTTAAGTGACTTAGTATTTAGTTGTAAAGGTATACTCTAGCTCTAGTAATTTCTAGCTAGAGTTCCTAAGGTAGATTAGCGTCGAGCTATATTACGCGTAATTTCTCCTTATTAATACCTCTAGCGCGCTTAGCTCCTCTATTTTAAGCTTAAGTATCTAGAGCTAAAGGTTTAATAGTAATACCTTATAAGTTTAGCTAACGCTAGACTTCTAGTTTTACTATAGTTATCTCGTTATCGGCTTCGACTACTTTAACTAAGATATTGTACTAATTCTTTAAGAAGAAATAAGGTTTTCTAGTATCTTAATAATTAACTTTACTAATTAGTTATTATAAAGTAGAAGTCCTACTATAGTTTAGAAATCTTCTTAGTAACTAGTATCTAGCTCTTTTCTTTATTAAAGCTCTATACTTTATATAAGTAGAAATTAATTAAGATTCTTTCTCCTAGTCCTTATAGCTGATTTATAGTCGCGGCTAATTTAACGTCTTATCTTAGCTTTACTATAGGAGTTATATTAATAGTAGTTACTCCTTTTACGCGTACCCTTAAGTTTACTAGATAAGGTACTTAATTACTACTAGTCCTAGATAGCTAAGTCTCTTATACTATATAAGTATAGTTACTCTAGTTAACCTAGTTTATAGGTATAATACATCGTTCTTATAATAGATAAAACTAGTACCTATTAGCTATAGATCTTAGTAAGATTTCTAATTATCTACCTATCTAGTTTATTTAGGGTTATAGTTCTAATTAGGTATTCTACTATATCCTCTCTATAGAGTAATTAGAATAGACTAGTTATAGTAGATATCTAGGTATATAGCTACTTATATAAACTAGTAATTTACCTTAGATTAATTCTTTAACGTTAGATTAATAGATCTATATCCTTACCTATATCTTTAAATTACTAGCCTAGATATAGTCTTCTTAAGTAGGTAGATAGTTATAGATAATAGGGTTATTTATAATTATAGGTTATACCTAATTAAGGATAAATAAATCCTATAGTAGATATTTATTATAGTTATTTATTATAGTTTAAAGGATTAGTAGTAAAGTCCTTTAATACTGCAATCTTTAGCTATATAGTTATTCTTAATCTTAGGTATTAGAGTTATAATTACTAAAGCGAGCTTTAGATATCTCTAATTAATCCTTAAATATAGATTATTTTACGTTTATAGTTAATAAGCTCTTATAGAGTCTTATTTAGATTCTAATAGAGGGCTATATCTAGATTAATATAATAGTATTCCTTAGGTTATAGAATTTACTAAGTAGGGTATTTTTCCTCTACTATAGTTTACCTAGTTAATTATATATTATTATATTTAGCTAGGTTATTTTATACTAGGTCTACCCTAGTTTAGGTTAACTAAGTCTACCTAGTTTAGTAGTAGATTATATTCTATAGGAGAGGTATCCTAGTCCTACCTAGGTAGTTTTACTACTAGTAGGAAGATCTAATAATATTATAACTATAAAAGTACCCTATTTTCCCTAATTAAGAGGAATTTACTATTAAGTATTCTTAGAATCGTTTATTATCTCCTTATAGGTTATATAATCTTTAAATAACTATAATCTTAAAGTTATAGACTATATAGGAGTAATCTTATTAATTACTAAGAGAAAGTCTTTTATAACTACGTTAATCTATAATACCTCTACTACTTTATAAGCTTCTATTAGTAGTAGCTTAGTTATACTTAGCTAGCTAGGTTTCCTAATTTAATACGCTCCTTATTAGTTTAAGTAAGTAGATATAGCGCTTATAAGCTTACTCTCTCTCTAACTACTTATTAATGCTAATAGTTTATTTAAGGTTAGTAAGCTACTATTGTAGTAACTAATCTAGTAAGTAGTAGGTGCGTAGTAGATATAGTATAACTAATAATTGGATAAATACTATAATCTACTATAAGCTCGCCTACTCCTTCTCAAATTCGTATTAGTTACTTTAGTATTATTTAGAGAGAGTCTTATAGTATTCAAGATCTTCCTTAAACGCTTTAAGTCCTGCAGTTAATAATTTAGATTAACGTACTAGTTCCTAGATATTTACAGCTAGCGCGTAGTTAGCGATTACTAGGGCTCTAACTACTAGTAGCCTTTAAATCAATTCTATTATTATAGCTAAGTTGATTTTATCCTAGACGTTATAGACTACGCATCTAGATTGCAGCTATATTAACTAGGCCGTATAGTTAGCGTTATTCCTTAGCGTCACTATAGGATCGCGTTGCGCTTAATAGGTTATTGTAATTTTAATTAGTAATTACTTAGTTAATAGTAATTTTAAAGTTTAGTAGGGCGCGCTAGGGACTAATTATAGAGCGCGCTAGTTAGAACTAGCTAATTAATAGAAGTTAGGTCTACCTAATTTCTATAGGTTATATACTAATTAGCTTAACTTATTTTAGTTATTAGTTTAGCTAATTTAGTTAAGGTAGTAAGACTCTTAATTATTAGATTTAAGATAGGTTTAATAGGTGTATAGTATAGGAATAAGTGTATAATAAAAGACTATAATAAATATAGTAAATAATTAATTAATTGTCTATAAACGCTCTTAATTATTATCTATTAATATTCTTTCTTCTATCTACTACGCTTTCTACTAGTTTATATATCTATATCTATAGAGCTTATTAAGGTCTCTTAGTTTAGAGGGTAGAGATCACTTATCTCTATTATATAGTTAAGCTAGCTAACGCAGTTATTTAATAGTACTAGTTCTACGCAGCTTATCTATAACGCTATAAGCTATAGATATTAGCTTTACTAGTTACGTTAGCTATATTAGCTATAGCTATACTAGCTATAGCTATAATCTCGGATAGTTTAGATAGTCTTATAATAACGCTTTTATCTAGTAGTAGATAACTGAGTTCGACCTTAGATTACCTAAATCTAATAATAGTGCGAGTCTCTTAATAAGTATCTAGGTAGTAGTATATAGCTACTAGATATATACTAAAAAGAGTAGTACTACTACTAAGAGTCTTCTTAGTAAAGTAGATTAATACTATAATCTATATAGATAGGTAAGGTATACTTCTCTACTACCTATAT
>JAJTIZ010000296.1:0-27184 GCA_021365335.1 Phaeosphaeriaceae sp. PMI808
CCCTTCTTAGGGGCTTAGTATTACTACCTAACTTATATAATATAGAGTCTCTTTATAGAGCCTCTATTATAATTTAACTAGTATCTATATAACTAGTATATAGTTAATAGTATTAAATCTACTTTAAAAGTAGTAACTACTTATTTTACTACTAATTTTACTACTATTTTATCTACTATAAAAAACGAGTAATATAGATAATTTAGTTCTAGTAATACTTTATTACTTAGTTATTTTTTCTACCTCTATTCTTCTTTGGTATCTCCAAGCGACGTAAAGACCTTTAATTCCCCTCCTATTTTCTCTCTCTCTAGTATTTACTCCCCTTCAATTACTAGGTTCTTCCTTCTTCTATCGACTATCTAATATAAAATCGGCTTCGCGATTATAAAGCTGGCTTTCAATTCGGTAAAAGAATTCATTAGTAGCATATCCACATCTTACCCATTCGCATCGATTCCTTTCATCCCAGTCAAACTGCCATCTGTAACCCCATTGACTTGGAACCCTACCGACATATCAACAGCTGTCCACAGCCTGATTGTATTATCCAACCCAGCACTAACAATCAGCTTTTCTATAGGATGAGTATCAACTGACATAACGGTATCTACATGGCCCTCCAGCCTCTGTAGCACATTCTTAGAACTCACATCCCAAATTACTACACTCCCGTCCTCACTTCCACTCGCAATAAAAGCAGACTGGTCGAGGCCCGGACGCTGATTGCCATAGGTACCAAATGCGCCACTCAAGCTAATCGCCTTGTTCACATGGCCCTGATATGTCTTGATGCACTTACCCTTGCCCTCGATATAGTTCCACAACCGAATACACGAATCTAGGGTCCAGGCCAAGATGTATTTGCCATTTGGTGAGAAGCGCACACAGGTGACAGGCGCGTTATCTTCATGGACTATGGTGCGCAGACACTGGCCTGTTGCCGTGTCCCAAACACGAATCAGCCCGTCGTGGCTGCAGGATACGATGAGGGTGCCGTCCCGTACAAAGTCAACGGACGACACAGGATCAGAGTGGGCAGGAAGCGAGCGCATGACGCGGGCGGCGCGCACGTCCCACAGGAAGACGGCCTCGTCATAGGAGCCACTGACAAGCATGTTGCCCTTTGGGCTGAAGCATAGGCTGTAGACGTAGTTGTGGTGGCCTAGCAGCGGGGTCGGATGTGCGAGTCCACGTTGTGTGTCCCAGAGTCGGATGCTCTTGTCATCGCTTCCTGAAGCGAGAATCCTACTGTCGGGCGACCAGGTCAGGGCTGAGATGCCGGCGAGGTGGCCCTCCAATGTGTGCTCGAGGCCACCAGTTGAAGCGTTCCAAAGCTTGATGCTGCAGTCGCTGGAGCCCGAGGCAATATAGCGTCCATCTGGAGAGAACTTTACCACGGATATGGGCTTCTTGTGGCCACGCAGTATCAGCGTAGGTTTGTAATGTAGTTGTGTGGGTTTGGTAGGCGGAGGCGTGGAGCTAGGCGAATGTGATCGTCGTCTTGAGGGTGGTGTTGGCGAGGGTAATGTTGAACCTGGGGATGAGTGCGAGTATCGTCTTTCTCGGTACCGTTGTTCCGTTTCGCTGGTTTCTCTGCTGTCGCGGTGCGCCGGTCGTTCTGCGATTTTGTATGTGGGTGAGGCATTAGGCGAGACATTGGGTGAGTTATTTATGTTGTCCATATTTGGCATTCGAAAGTAAAAAGCGGGGAATGGGGGGGGATTGGGTTCAAAAGGGCAAACGCGACGCATCAATAAATCATAAATGTTTGAGATACTGCCATTACGCGCCCGTGGGCGGTGACACTCTTGACCCCTGATCCCTGTCCATTGATTTCCCCCCAGTTGATATCGTCTGTCAAAAGCCGCAAAGTCGCAAAGTCCCAAAATTCTGACCTGAACCATGACTTCAGACACTTCTCCCTCCAGACTAAGGATAATTTCGCTGAATTGCTGGGGTTTAAAGTTCATATCGAAGCTACGTCACGAGCGCCTCACAGAGATCGGAAACCAGATTGCCGTTGCGGACCCCCGGCCAGACATTGTTGGTTTGCAAGAATGCTGGACGCAGCAAGACTACCATGCCATACGAGAAAAGACAATTCATATTCTGCCATACGGGAAGTTTTATCATAGCGGCTGCTTCGGTGGTGGTTTGGCAATTCTATCAGCATGGCCTATCGAAGAGAGTAACATGATACCTTATCCACTGAACGGTCGACCTGCTGCTTTTTACCGCGGGGACTGGTTTGTAGGCAAAGGCGTCGCTTGTGCGAGGATACGAATGGGCCCAGGCCGAAGGGATATCGCTGAAGTGTTTTGTACACATGTATAGTCACTTCCCTTATCCTCGCATCATGGTCAACTGAAATTTATGTAGCTTCACGCCCCATACGAAAGCGAACCACACGACTCCTATATATGCCATCGGACGGCACAAGCATGGGAGATTACAAAGCTAATGCGCGCAGCCGCCGAACGAGGGCATCTTGTGATTGGGCTAGGAGACTTCAACATGATTCCTCTTTCACTGGCGCATCGAATTATAGAAACCCATTCACCTGCCCAAGACGTATGGCGCATGCTACACCCTGAGTCCTCTATTGGGGCCGCCCGAGATAAGGTCGAGCAGCTACGTGGTGTTCCAATACCCACGGCAAGCTTCAATCTCGCAACGAACGGGGCCACATGTGATAGTGAGCTAAACTCGTGGAGGTGGAATAAAGCCCACAAGAAGCGTTTGGCAAAAGGCGAGAACGTGCAGATAGATCTTACCGTTGAGGACCCAAACGCCAAACGGCTTGACTACATTTTTTTTAGCAGCGCGTCCCACCAAAACCTAGACACTGGCAAGGACACACCCGAATGGGATCTTGAAGACGCTAATGTTGGTATGACAATGAGACATCCAACACTACACTGTTCGCTCAGTGATCACTTTTCTGTTGAAGCAACCTTGGTACGCAACCCGGTTGCATCATCGGATGCCCGCCTTTTACCGTTGGCTTTGCCTGAGCAGTACCTACCCGTAGAGACGTACGACGAAATACTTGCTACTACACTCAAATACCAGATCCGAGAACGGATACAGCGCAAGCTACGCATAGGGCACTTTTTCTTTCAACTTTTAATGTCCATCGGGTGCTTGGTTGGCATCTGGTGGTCGCCTCACAATTATGTGTCGTTCATTCTGATGTTCCTGAGCTCAGTCGGGCTGAGCGTCGGGGTTATTGATGGTCTGATGGGTCTCTTGTTTGTGGGAAGTGAGATGAGAGCGCTGAGGGAGTTTGAGTGGGAGGTTAGAAATGCGCGGGGGCGGGCATTGGTGAAGAGTAAGAGGGCTTAATAAAGCAGCACTGCATACCGGTATTTCTTTATATAAATATATAATTTACATCGCTTGGGACTTTTGATGCGTTGTTTCGCGACAATTGGTTATGAGAGGGTTGATGAAAAGACGTGTGCACGTGCAGGCCAGTCGCGTCGCGAGCCAAGACATGAACCATAGCTCGCCGTGCCAAGCTTCGCATTCCACCTCGCCCACCAGTCGCACCTTCGATTGCATTACAATCACATCTCCCCACATATATCAACCTCGTACCCTGCCTGCGCCAAACTCAGATTTCCTTGTAGTTACTTCCACCAAGAAGTCCGAGACACGGCTCCAACATGGCCGACTCCCAGCCTCAGCAGGCTGCTGGCGGCCAACAACCTCAGCAACCTCAGTTACTGAGAGCGGATGATATGCTCAAACTCCAGTGTCTTCCTGATGACGAGAAACAAAAGTACCGCCTTATCATGATGAATTTCTGGAATATGACACAGGAACATGCGGCAGGCTCACCTGAGCATACAAACGCCCGGCAAAAGCTTACAGAATGGTCGCAGAAGTTCATATACCGCGAGCGACAGTACCGTGCAAAGCTCAAGCAGCAGCAGCAGCAACAGGGGAATCAAGGCCAGTCTGGTCAGGGTAACCAGGCACCACTACAGAACCATGGCCAGGTTAAGCAGGAACAGTCACAAGGTGCTCCTACGACCCAACAGCCTCAAGCACAACAGCAAACCCAACCCCAACCTCAGCACCAGGCTCAACAGCAGCAACAACAGCAGCAACAGCAAGCAGGGGCCCCTGCTAATTCTCGGCCAGCCGCTATGAATCCCTCGCACGGTGTCGATCCTGCCATCATTAAGCATGTAACGGACTTCCCCATTCAAGTCCCAATAAATGGACCTACCCCGGAACACCAGAAGCCGATGCGAAGATAAAGGAGTACAGAAATGGTTACCTTAACTTGCTTGTCAAACAGGCCACTTGCGTCGCGAATAGATCTAAATTGAACACTGAAATAGGAGAACGACAAAAGGCTGGGCTTGATATTCCCCAAGAAATGATCGCTATGAGGCAGCGCGTAGAAAAAGAGCATGCTCAGTTTAAAGATCAGATCGATAAGTTTAGAATTATGCAGAAACAATGGAAACAGGAAAGAGATCGAAAACAATCCCAATCACAAGATCAAGCGTCAGCACAGTCGCCTCAACAGCCGCAAGTGCATCAACAACCTCAAAGACAGCCCTCGCAAGGCAATATACCTGCGCAGCCCCAGGTGAAAGAGGAGCCCCAAATAAAGGTTGAGGGTGGGCAAGTACCTCAGCCACAACCCGCACCACAATTCAATTTACAAGGAAATCAGCAACCTCTACAAAACATGCAGGTGCCACATTCACTACAGCAACAGCAGGGCCGCCCACCACCTGCACCTCATTCACAGTCGATGCCACCAAATCAGGTGCAATCGTTCCAACAGCAACAGCCGCACTTGCAACAAAATCGTCCGCAAATTAATCCTCACCAAGCCAACAATCACCAGCACCAAAATAGTAACTCACCTCACCCACAGTCAGCCACTTCGAACGCGCCCGGCGGTCCTCCATATCCCCTCTCTCACCAAGCCGCAGTCAGCGCCGCAAATCTCTCATACACAGATCCTCAACGCACTAACACCCCTCTGCAGCAGGGTGGCCAAGGTAACTTTGGAAGCCGGGAGCGCGAGCAACTTAATAATCCCAAGATGCCCATTCCACGCCACCTCAATGTCTCTTCACCTGCTCCCGTACACATGGGACAAGCACGTCCCACTATGAGTGGACCCACCAACGGCGCGCCAGGGCCCATGGGCCAGCCGGTAATTCCACGCCCTCCTCCATTTCAGCTTGAAGGCGAGGGCGATCGTGTACTGAGCAAGCGGAAGCTCGATGAGCTCGTGCGCCAAGTCACCGGCGGTTCGGAAGAAGCATTGACATCTGAAGTGGAAGAAGTAAGTTTAGACAATGTGATGAAAGTCCTTACACCGATTAGCCTCCACCACTATATACATGAATATGCACTAACCATGCCCTCTTCAGGCCGTGCTCCAATTGGCAGACGACTTCGTTGACAACGTCATCAGCAGCGCATGCAAACTTAGCAAGCTCCGTGAGTCTCCGCAACTTGATATTCGCGATATCCAACTCATCCTTGAGCGCAATTACAATATTCGTATCCCGGGTTATGCTTCAGATGAGGTCAGGACCGTGAGAAAAATTGTGCCAGCGGCCGGGTGGGTGGACAAGATGAAGGCAGTTAATGCGGCAAAGGTCATGGGGGGGAAGGCCGATTTTTAGTCATTGCTAGATGGCTCTTTAGTGCAAGTCTTATATTAGAGCATGTTGTTCTGTTCTGGTGCGAATATGGGTATGATGCTGGACATACGATGAGACAGACATAATCTTTCAGTATAGGTTCAGGAACATAAAGATGTCTGGTGTGGTCGTGGCCCGGCTTTACAATTTCTTGGCCTATTGTGGTATACATAACTACCAATCTGTTCTGCCAAATGTGGATCTAAGACAAGAAATGCTGTACGGACAAAATTAACTTTACTAAACTTCTAGTATGCACTCAATGGACAAACTATAGCAAGATACTTTGCAATCAAATCGTGCCGCTAGCAACACAACCCAGACTTTTTACTATTCCCATAACATCTATATTACGCCCACCAAGAAATAAACACCTATAATGCAAGCAATAGCCGCTCACGGCTTAACTCCAAACCTCAACCTGATCCCCATACTCGCTAGCTCGACATCCAAATACTTCAACACTCCTGGTACAGCTACAACGCCAATATTCTCACCGCCTGAAAACCGCATGCCCTGCGCATCACTCCAGACATTTGCGGCTTTGTTTGTGGTTCCATCTGCGGGTTTAGCGCAGCGCCTACATCGCACCGTGAGGCTTTTCGATTTATGGTTTTTGCGCGCGTACTCATTGACAGTAGGCGCTGTTGAGAGGAACGAGCCGCATTCGCGACATAGGGCCGCTTTTGTGTAGTCCGAACAGTTCATGAGGCGGTCTTGAAGGAGAAAAGCAGTGCCGTGGGCGATCAGAGCGTCGCGCTCCATTTCGCCGACACGAATGCCTCCACCTTTTTTCCTGCCTTTGATGGGTTGGCCCGTAGTGCTATTGATGGGGCCCGTGGTGCGAACCTGGTATTTGTCGTTGACCATGTGGCGGAGGCGCTGGTAGTAGACTACACCAATATAGATGTCAGCAGCTAGTTCTTGACCCGTTATTCCGCTGTACATGGGCTCGTTGCCGTAGTAGTTATATCCAGCTTTCATGAGTTGGTGCCCGAAGAAATCGACTGCTGTGTTTTGCTCGTCGAAGCGGAATGGTGTCGAATCTTGGGCTATGCCATGAAGAGCGCCTGCTTTGCCGGCGAGGGACTCAACAAACATGCCAATAGTCATTCGAGATGGGAAGGCATGGGGGTTGATAATGACATCCGGTTGCATTCCACTTTCTGAGAAAGGCATATCGATGCTAGGCCATTTTTGTGAACACACTCCTTTCTGCCCGTGCCGTGAGGAGAATTTGTCACCGATGACGGGGGAACGAGGGACGCGGAGTTTGACACTGATCTTCTGGCACGGTTGCGTGCCATCTTCAGAGCCGATGATGCGAACCTCTTCAACAAAGGCCACTTCGTCTTCCTTGTACTTGAAGTATTGCGTGTTCGCGTCACGGTTGATATACTCATCGGTCGCAGCGTCATATGACACAGTATGCCAGGCCGCAAAGGCATCGCCGTTACGCAACATTGCACCAATGCGAGGAAAGCCATCCTCGTCGATGGTCTCCTTCTTATCGGCCTGTACCAAACTATCGGGCGCAAAGCCAAATAATTTATTGACAGTCTTACCAGATCTATGTCGTCGACTACCTTCCTCGAGATCACAGATCTTGGTCTTATAGATGGTTCCATGACCAAACCCACGCTCATGTGCAGATTTATTCAATATCATGGCGTCGTCCATATCGTACCCTGTGTATGAGATGACGGCCACAACGGCATTCATTCCATTCGGGAAATTATCCAGGCCGTACTCATTGTGTAGAGGCGGTCGCACGACAGGCGTTTGGCCAGTCTGTAAGCGGTAGGTTTTGTTGTCGGTCCGGTAGCGCAGAGCGGTTCCTGGCGTTCCCATTGACTGCTTCCCCATCTGACACTGATACATATTACGCGGGGACTGGTTGAAATCGGAGAACGGTGTCATATTCGCGACAATGGAAAAGATGTTCGTAGGGTCGTACTCGACATGCGTTGAGTCTCCAGATACAATTTCAGCGTCTGTGCATGCAATCGACATGTAAGGTTGCTCAAACGGCCCTACATAGTCCAGCTTGTCGAGTGGGAGATACTTGACGGGCCGGTACATCCGTGCGATCTGCGACATGAGATAAACACCAGGGTACTGCCCGCCGTTGGAGTTCGGAACATATCCAATCTCTAGTTCCAATGGGACGTTATGCGTGCCTTCGACCTTCCAGTAGCGGAGTGTATCCGCAATGACTTTGGCTTGCTTTGGCGAGCAGAAACCCAAAACGCGGCCGTCAAGCTGTACTACCACACTCCCCTGAAGAGAGGCGGATGACTTACTAGATACACCCAGCTGCGCTACAAGCTTGGGAATTGATGAAACATCGACGTTCTGTGTTGCCAGTTTACATTTATGTGCAAAGTGGTTGAGCAGCCCACATGGAGCTCCGTCAGGGGTGTGAACAGGGCACATGAAACCCCAACTCTCGGGTAACAGTTTTCGTACAGTAGTTGTCTTTAGCTCTGCAAAAAATGCACCTCTGTGCACCATTCTGAAATGACTGATGAATCGGTAAAAGTTGATTTTCTCAGCCACCACCACAAAGCCAGCTGTCTGCTGAAGATCGAGGCCAGTAGGACTAATGAGGTTTCCAGTAGATAAGAAATACTCCATTGCCCGTCCTATTTCGGTTTGTGATCTCCTCAAAATTTTGGATACAAAGTCTTTCCCAAACTCTGGCGATGTAAATGGTTTCCACTCTGCCTTTCGGCCCCAGTCTTGCAAAGCGCCGCGTATTGATAACAGCCAGTCGTCAAGGCGTTCTTTGATGATCATGCCGTAAAGCTGGCCACCAAGAAGAATCTCCTGATTTTGTACCGCATCTGGATTATCCACGCAACATTCACCTTCTACTAGGGAATACAGCTTCCGAATCATGAACAGAAGCATGCGAAATTTGTCGGCATCCTGGGCTGGCGTGATATCATAGGCGCCCAGGTGCGGCAGAACAATTCTTCTCAAGAACTCAGTCCCTGCTTCTTCGTCGCTTGTATCTTCAGGGATCTGTAGTACGACTTTGAATTTATGTCCCAGGTATGCCCTGGTCTTTGCTCTAGAGTGTAACCCGTATACTTTGTACGTCCGGAGCAGCAGTTCCACTCTATCGGTGACAAACTGTTTCTCGGCAAGTCCCTCTGAGCCGGCTGGGCCAACCAGACCCTCGAATATCTCTCGGTCGTTTGTTTCTACAAGCGATTTGAGCACCATCATAACAGGAACGAGATATTCAGCTTTTCGCCAGGAGAAACGTAGGTTGACATTACCATCACTGAGGTAATGAAGGGCATTTGTTTGTGAGGATTGGTCAGGGCGCATGGAGCGAATGAGGATACCATAGTGGGTGTAACCGGGGCCGCGATTAGTAAAAGCGGAGCGCTTGATGGCCATGGGGAAGTTGCGTCGATTGACCTGCAGCATTCGAATGATTTTCTCTATACCGTTGACGATGAAGTAACCACCAAGCTCCTCGGTTTCCTCTTTAGATTTGACGAGCTGGTCTGGGCTCATGTTCTCAAGGTGACACCGGTTGGACTGTGACAAGAAGAATTAGTTGAGGCCGCTTTTGTGCGCGTCCCGGCCGGTTAGGCAGATCTTACCCTCAACATGATGGGGATGGTACCCAGATCACACACCTCCTCGTGCCAGTCGTTGTTGTTGACCTTATACTCCAGCCGTGCGCGCAGCTTGCCGCGGTAGGTGGCATGGCGCTCCCTGCACTCGGCGGGCAGGATGTTGCGGTTCTTGAGCGCGATTTTGTTCGAGGCGGGCAGGACTGACTTGTCGAGGAAGACGTCCTGTATGCGAACTGACAGCTTGTTTCGGCGGCCTACTTCTTCAGGTGGTGCGTATGGGTTGCCGTCGAGGAAAACCTTGGTGCCTATGTCCTTAAGGCCTTGCTCCAGTTGTCCACCGGCGGCGAAGATGGCATTGAACGAGTTGATATGCGGATCTACGGCGGCAGCCAGCGTGGGGTAGGCTGTCTTGTCCTTGGGCGGGTTGGAGAATAAATCATGGCGTCGCTTGGTGTCGTATGCGGTTGACCAGGACTGGTCCTGCGCCTTGCTTCGCATCTCAACCTATGATGTGGTAAAAGGCGGGTGAGAGACGTGCAGCAAGTTAGCAGCAATGTAGCAGCAATCGTGCAATCGTACTGTCGTGCTATCGTGCTATCGTGCAATGGTAAGGCGTCGCCAAATCGTCGCGCAACTTCTTCAACATCAACATTTTCTGTGGGGCCTCAGCCATAGCGCCGCTTCATCATTGGCCCGTGCCAATGTCACCTGCACGGCTTGATGCAGACCACACCACAACTGCCCAGCTTCTGTTCCTAGCTTTTCTCTGGGCCGGCGCGGCTCCCGCTCCTCGCTCTCTCACTCATTTGCATTTGCTTTCGCATTGTTGGTCGTTGGTGCATTTCATTGCAATCAGCTCAGAATCTCTATCGTCGCTATCTGCTCTACACGGCGTCATCGCCTGACGACCACGCCAACCCGACCTAAGACCCCGCTTCAGGGATCAAGGTTCGCAGACTTCACCACCTTCCAACACCATCACCGTCACCATCACCGTCACCATCACCATCCGCCCGTCACCCATCGCCTAGTCAACCCAGCACCTCTGCCTACCATGGCTTTCTTCCGTCACATCTATGACTGGCTTCTCAGCATATTTTGGTATGTCTTCCTACCTGGCTTCGTCTTCGACATCATCACCACACCCTAGTCTCTAGCCTAATGCGCCATTTGATACCTCTATACCCATCAGCATCGGCCGGCCATGAGAGAAAAAGAAAAAGCCGTCCATGAAAATGTCCCTACTTGAGTACTAACCCTCTTGACCTTGCAGGTCTATCGAGATGGACGTCACCATGATTGGTCTGCAGAACGCTGGTAAGACATCGCTGTTGCGAGTTCTGGCGGTGAGTCCCTTCCTGATGCGGTCATGATATGATATGCGCCTGCCCCAACAACACTGAGCTGAGCTGACGGTCGATCGTCTAGGGGGGCGAGTTCACTGTCGAGTACGTCAACTTCGAATTCTGTTGCGCAAGCTGGCGGTAACGGCGTTGCATCACTGGTCTGACGCTGCGGCGCCGCGCAGCAACCATGAGAATCCATCAAAATTGACCTAAATGCTGACCAGACCTGCAGCTCCATCCCAACCGTTGGCTTCAACATGAAGCGCGTGCAAAAAGGCCATGTAACCCTCAAGTGGTGAGTATTTGATAGTAACCCTGGTCACCCATCTCCACCTCTTGCAATGTCAAGCCAGTTCGGGCCAGCCTTGCGGGGCGCAGGCAATCAAACCATCAAAGGTGCACCAGCTGACCATCAACAACAGTTGGGATCTTGGAGGCCAACCTAGGTTTCGTTCCATGTGGGAGCGTTACTGCCGCGGTGTGAATGCAATCGTGTAAGGATCGCTTACATGTGTTCGTCATTCTCGCTCATTGCCCTAGGTTCATCGTCGACTCTGCTGACAGAGAGGCTCTGCCAGTTGCGCGCGAAGAGCTCAATCTCCTCTTGGAGAAGCCAGCGCTAGAAGGCATTCCCCTCCTCGTCCTATGTAACAAGTCGGATTTACAGAACAAGCTCTCAGTAGACGAACTTATCGATGCGCTGAACCTCAAGGTAGTATCGCACCGTGAGGTGAGCTGCTATGGCATCAGCGCAAAGGAAGAGACAAATCTCGATGCTGTCATCCAGTGGTTGATTAGTCGCACGAAAAAATAAGTAGTGGTTTACACGAGTGTGCGATAACGTGACCGATGAGGTTGCGAACACGTGCCGCTCGTTTCGCTTCGACTATTTTGGCGACTTCTGCGACTTTCACGACCCTGATATGCCTACATTCTCATGAATTACGGTCATCAGCATTCTACGACATACTTAATGATTCTTACGACGTGACGGAAGAAAAGACGGCAGTTCGCTCTGCAGGCTAGCGATGGCCTTTCATGTTCCTCAGCGCAAGTACCTTCTTCGTTTCTACCAATTTTTAACTGATCATCCTTATTGCACTGAGGCATGCGCTATGGCCCTGGGGGGCTTTTTGGAGGAATAAGATGTTCCTAGTACAGGTGTTGATTAATATTGTATTTCGTGTCCTGTCATTTGAGCGATCTTGCACCTGGGAGTGGATGAGTATGGTCCATTCCAGGTAGCGGCATAGTAGTCCAGGTGCAATGGCGATGTACCAGTTCAAATGCTATCAATCGGCGTATACATCGCTCTTCTCTTGAAGCGAATAAAGCGCCGGTGCCAGTTCGATTTGGCCATGTGAGCAGATTTCAGCCGTCGCAGATGTACGGTGAGGCTCCCAAAGGTTTCTAGTTGTCAGTAGACGTCCAATCAGTCAATCGCATCTGTAGGCCACTTCGTTGCGTTTCCTCGTTCTCAAATCGAAATCGTGATTTCGCTGGTTAAATGAATCAGGCGAGGACGTGTGACGAACCACAGTTTATACGGCACAAGTGCGCGCACAAAAGCGACACAAATAAGTCTCCAAAGCAACCGGAAAGAGAAATGAAGAGCAGGAAATCAACGAACAGAAAACTCAGCGAGAGCAATAGCCCAATATTTGCAGCGGAACCGAACTACGCTGGCAGTGGGACCTCCATAGCCATTTGGACAACTCATCCTGCATTAGCGCAACCCAGGGCAATCTGAGTAATTATGCCGCTGATTCGTTGGCGTAGGCTGGGACGGCGCGGAGACCCCTGTTTCCTTGGAGCAATGTGATGGCCCTGTTGATGATGAGTCGAGGGTACGAAGCGAAGGCGTTGGAGGCATGTTTGCATTGTGTAGGAGTGGGGCAGGTGTCGTGCGTGTGGCTTGGTAACTGAGGCTGGCGGTGGTGTTGGTGTTCTACCTCCCTAGGCATTCATAGTGTGTTTCTACTCAAGTAGCTACCAACCCAGGTACTGATATTTTTCAATGAGATGCAAAACATAAAGACATGAGACCAAACAAACTCACTTTGCGCAGTGTTCTCATCCTTAAAGTCAACTTGTTTTTAAGTTTTCGAATACAACGCACAACTGCTACCTAAGTACAAGTACCTGGGCAAAAGTCAACATCATGCTTGTGACGATCCTTGATGCGCACGTGTTTGAGACAAACACTATGCATCAATTCACGATTCACCATACACTTACCGAAATACCGGTACAATACTAACTTGAATCTTCAGGTGTGTCTGTCTGCTGCTATACCTAAGCCAAGGGTTGGCCACACCAGATTGAGATGGTCGTATTCCGTGTGTCCTGTGACTACCATCAACCACCTCACTCTCGTGATTGTTAGAACTGCGGCGATATGACGAACCATAAGCACCAAAATCGAGTCGAATTTATTCAAATCACAGGGTCAACGAATAACAAACGAGCAGTTGTCGTCACTTAGCAGACGCAGCAACTCCGTTCTTTCCGAGTGAGCCAAGCTCACCCGCTTGGCTGTGGCTGTGCACGCTACATCATTTCCTTCTTAAGCCCATCGATTCGTCATACCCGCCTTTTATCCTCAGCCTGAACCTCTCATCGTCTCACAACGTTACAACCCCAACAACTCTGACGTTTAGTTTCCACAAGCCAAGCGCTCTCTCTAGACAATCAACATGTATCTAGCTCCTCGAGACTACTATGATTATGACAGGTGCGTTTCTCATTGTGGCGCTGCCCTGGTTTTGGCGATTGAAAGAAGTTGCTCTTCCTTTATATAACCACTGGATCCTACATACTTACATCCTTCTTATTGCAATTGCATCCATCCCATCGTCAACCACCAATCCTAACCACACGCTCAGCTAACACACTATGGCTAGGTGTTATAGAGACCAATACGGCCGTCAGCGCTGCTATCGCAGTGCCTGGGACACATGGGTGCGCTGGGTCATCCTCGCCGTTGTCGTCATCGGCTTCCTTTTCCTCTTCGTGCTCTGCAGGTAAGTAATTCACCCTCTAAGCCTCTTCATCAGAGAGCACAACTGACACATCACACAGTTGCATAACAGCCCGTCGCCGCCGCAAAGCCGGTCAGCAACCCTTCTATGGAACCGGCTGGGCCGCCAGACCTGGCAATAACACAGCTCAACCCTACTACAACAACCAGCACCAACCTGCGCCCCCTTACTCAGCTCAACCACAGCAAAATGGTTATTACGGTGGAGCACAACAACAACAACCATACGGAGGTCAAAGCCAAAGTTACTATAACGGCCAACAACAATCTGGTGTAGAATTACAGTCTCCCCAGCCAACATATGGCGGTCAGAATATGTACCAGCCGCCTCCTGGTCCTCCACCTGGCAAGTTAGCGTAAGATGGGGCTGAGTGCTTGGCAATGACGACATGGTGTGATACGAGGGTTCGCTGAGGACGAAGATGATAATTGTGATTACGCAATGAGGTCGTGGAAATGCGCTTTCCCGTGGTGTGTACGAGTCATTTTCTATCTTCCGATACCTTTGGTGTAAAACTTTGCTTTTGATGTATATATTTAATATCTTCGCCCTGAGCAAGGATAACATGCACGGTATTAAGCTACACGAATACTAAACTGCGATTGCGAAACTATCTGCACCTGGGAGACTAATGTTAAACTTGACTTAGCCGTATCTGACCTGTCTGATGGAAACTTGGGTTGTTGATAACCACTTCCCTTCGACTGTATGGTATGGGCACATGCATGTCACTCATTAACTGAACCAGACGCTGTCTAGAACACATTACATGAACATGATATCGTTTCGAATTTTAATATATATTCAGCTAATCTTCTTTCACACATGCTCACGCTATACATCAATTGCATGCTACGCTAAATCATAGGTGTGCAAACCATTGTCTCCCAACCCCCGTGCTGCGAACGCACAAAGTCTCTCTCAACCAACTAACCTCAACCCGCTTGCAGGTGCTCCAATCTGGCAAACCTCGCACACTTTGCACACAGTGCCCTTGTACTTAGCATGATATTTTGCGCCATCGTAAGGACACATGGTCGAGGGACTGCCCCCGTAGATAGGAGTGTGGCTTGCAGCGCAAATTTCCATATCGGCAAACTGGTCAAAGTCGATTTCAATCACATCGGCGGGATTGCGCTCTGCAACTGTCTTGATGCGCTTGGCGCTTTCCTTCATCTTTGCGTTGCCTGTGCGATCTAGTAGGGCATTGGCAAAGTTAAGTGCGGTGTTGAGTTGCTTATTCTTATGCGCAAAGTTCATGGCTGCGGAAAGAGGAATGGACTTGTGTGGACCTTCGAGCTCTGGGATTGTGAAGTAGGCCGACAATTCGAGGGCGCGCTTTTTGCCATCATCGGAGAGCGCCGAGACATCCGTAGCACCCTGGAGCAGGGCGCGTCGTTCGAGCTCAATAGACATGGCGATTATGTATTGTGCCGCAGTGTGAATTGCCTTTCTTGCCTATTTTTCGTTAGTCGAGGAATAAATGAGAAACCAGTTTAGAGCATACTTCGGAAAGGTCAGCCTGAGAGGCAACGACATTGACGATTAGGAGATGTAGCAACTTTTTGAAGGAAAGGATACCATCCTCCAGTTTGTTTTTGATAAGCGCTTGCTTGCCGGCCATCAGGTCTGTAGAGAGAATCGACTCCAACTCCCGTGGGATGATCGGTAGAATCTTTCGCGAGTCTGTCTCCTCGACTGTTCTCCGTACGTAATTGACAAGCGATGTCATGTTAGGAGTAGCTGGCAGGAATGTCCTCGTCGCCTGGTAAATCTCTTGGAAGCGCTCTTCTAGAGGAGCAAAGTTAACAGCACCAATCTGTCGATTGAGAAGTTGCATGGCCGTTTCGAATGAACCTGCAGCAACATGATCTGCTGCCAAGGGTGAGTTACGTGCCCAGAGATCAGCTTCACTGCTACCAGCTCCGGTTTCAGCGCCCTCGACCTCGACGAAGTCGTCCTCTACGTCGACGTCTCCATCGTCGCCCATGTCCCAGCCACCTACATCATCTTCTTCTTCACCCCCACCCAACTCGGCCGCTGCACCCGTGGTTTCTACTTCACCAAGCAAATCATCATCTACTTGCCCGTTCGCCGCTGGCTCGTCAGCACCAACACCTTCAACTTCTCCCATGAGGGCCTTTTCGAAGAC
Source organism: Phaeosphaeriaceae sp. PMI808 (assembly GCA_021365335.1). NCBI lineage: Eukaryota > Fungi > Ascomycota > Dothideomycetes > Pleosporales > Phaeosphaeriaceae > Phaeosphaeriaceae sp. PMI808. The sequence goes on from JAJTIZ010000296.1 coordinate 15,820, forward strand.
AGTTGAGGATGCTGCATGAGTTGGCCAATTTGTTTTGTGTGTAGGCACGATGGGTTTGGGTGGTGCGAGAGCGCTCCCTATTGATGGCAGGTTGATCTGGTCTTCAGTAATGCCAGCAGCTTCTAATATTGATTGGGCTTGCTCATCAAGACCATTTGCTTTGGCGGTAGCATATGCCAAGGGATACAAATCAATCTCCTGAAACATCTCTATTCGGTTTTGGACATCGCCAAGGTAGAGCGCATTCTGGAATCGTGCCGTCATGTCTCCTCGATGTTCTGCGATCTTGGCCATACGCTTCAGCTTTTCCTGGTCGCCGGTTGCAAGATACAAAAATGAGAGTTTGTCAAAGTTGCGTAGTTTCTGGTATGTCATCTCCACTATTTGATGATTGCCATGCGCAAGGGCCTCAGTGCTAAGTCGTTGCCAAAGTTTTGGTCGGTCCAGCTGCTTGGCCATTTCTACAGCTACTTCTAGGTTCCCGCATTCAATAGCAAGTTCAAACCGAGTTTGGGGATCTTGGACGAATTGCAGAGCTATCTCTGGATAACCTTTCTTCTGTAAGTAAGAGATAATACTCTGACCGACTAAGCTCGATGTTTTGATTATGTTGAGCATCTCGTCGTAGTTCCGCTTAATAAGAGCGAGCTTGAACCGATACTCAGTGGGGTCAATTTGGAGGATCTTAGGTTTGGCAGCTCGGTCTAGACAGTACACATTGCGGCCCTTGACTCTCACGAGGTAGATAGTGTGCTCCAGGGTGCGGACGATACCGTTATCACCATTCATCAAACTGTATTTGATGTGGTTCAATGTTGAGTAGAGAAGTACGCCAGTGTCATCCCAGGTAGCGCTCTTGATGCGAATGGTCTCATGCAAAGTACTGACTTGCTCCATGTTCTTGGTGGCGATGGTAACATTATGTTTGCTCAAGAGAGCTACGTGTAATCCATCGGATGACCAAACAACATATTTGACACCATTGACCGCAAGTTCTGCAAGGTTCTTCTTGGCCTGGATGTCGTAAAGAACGACGTTGGTGGGTGTAATTAAGAGCAAATTACCAGTGCCACCAAAGTAGATGTCCGTAGTCCCATGAGGAGGTTTGATCGTCTTCGTAGTGGAGTTACTAAGATCTTTGATATCAATTTGTTGATTAGCCTGGTTGAAAACAGCGAAACGGTTCCTGGCTACAAAAACAGCAGAGCTTCCAGAGCCGCGCTTCGTATCTGTTGGCTCAACTGCACCAGATGCATCGCGTGGTAGGCTAATCAATTCATAAGTGCCGCTATCGGCTGGCGAGGTGACAAGGATCGAGCGCTCAGCGGGATTGTAGGATACTGTCCGTGGGGGGACCCACGCACTTCCCAGCTTCTTCAATGAAAGCATCGATGGCGACTCAAGGTTCTTCTGGAAGTCGTAGGATCGCACATGTTTATCCTTTGTGATGTAGAATAAGTTGCTTTGGTAGACCGCAGATGCTGGACGCTCACGCTCGAGCTTGAAGACCATCACGCCGTTGTCGTGCCCAGCAGCGAAAAGGTTGATCTCTGGGTGCGCTGCTATTACCCAGAACCTGTCGTTCTCCCGTTTGAAAGACTGAACTGAAGTGCGCCGGTTTAGATCCCATACCCGGATTGTCTTGTCTTCGCCGACAGACAGAATCAGGTCCTGGTGTGGGTGGAACAGACATGCCGATGCGTTTTGAAAGTGTCCTCGACATGTGTCCACCTCCCATGCCTTTGTCTCTGACATCCTCCATAGCTTCACCAGGCGATCATCACCCGCAGAGACGATCAAAGGCAGGGTAGGGTGGAATGCGACCCAGTTCACGCCCCTGTCGTGACCCTCAAGGACGAACTTAACGACAGCATCTGTGTTGCCAAACATGTCTGCTTGGTTCTGATTCGAACGCGCTAACTGGTCCTCGAAGGACATAGATGTTGGAGCGGAATGCTTTTTTCTCAGTCCAGAAATGTCCCAGACACGCACTGACTGGTCGAGCGACGCTGACACTATGAGGTCGTCTTTAGGATGGAATTGGGCGCACATGGTGTAATGGTTATGGCCAGTCATGGTACATACTTGGCAAGGTTAGGTTGTGTCGAAGACACATTGTGTATGGATGGGACTTACTTAGTGACCCTAGAGATGTTGTTAGCTTTCGACTCCAGACGTTGATCAAGGTACTTACGATTTTGCCAATTCCAGATGCGAATAGTCTCTGCGCACAATTAGTAATCTCCATCACCTATTCAGCACCGTGCGCTTACGGTCATCAGAGCTACTCAATATCCACGGTAGCTCGTGGTGAAAAAACACAGTGCGGACATAGTCAAGATGGCCGTTCAGAGTAAACAAGCATCGTCGAGTTTGATAAGACCAGACTTTGATCTTGTAATCATCTCCACCAGAGACGAACCTGCCATAGTCTCAGTATACAGCTGTGGCTAACATACAGCATGCTCCAGAGTGCTCACAATGGTTGTGTTTTATGGAAATCGATGCCACGGACTGGCCCATCATGCTCTTCGAAGCGATCAATGAGGGTTCCCATGCGGTAGTCCCATAGTTGGATTGTGGACGAGTGGAGCGAAACGAGGATCCATGGTCTGAGGGCGGTCAGCGGGGACAGCAGGCCGCTTAGAGCGGATGGGGGTGATACCTTTTGGGATGGAAGGCAATGCCTTTTGCGCGCGAGGACTTGGACTCGAACTGAGAGCCGTCAGTAGGTGATATAAACAAACTGCTGGGAGCTGCCTGCCTTGGTCAACATGGAGGGAGTGGAAGACATGGTGGAATTGTGGGCGAAGCCGCAGCTTCTTTTGCGCTTTGAGCAGCCTCAATGCTAGTGAATAAAATGCCGAGTACGGACGAGGGTAGTGATTGACAAGAAAAACCGCCGTGTGGGCTATTATTCGAATACTTGCTACCTTGCTGCCTCCGCCGCGAGCTACTCTGGCCAAACTTCGATGTGAACACGCAGCGGCCCTGGATTAACTCGACGGACCCATCTAACCGTGTTGGGACACTAGCCCCTTCGTCTCCCCTCACCACGTGACCAGACCACCAACTTCACCTTGAGAACCCCAAAATCCTCAGGCTCCGCATAACCTGAAGCCTCAAGGCTAGACAAACTACTTTGCTGGCAGAGCCTCACCTCCACACTGCTGCATCACCGAAGCCGCATCGTCAGAAAATTTGCCTCTGCTGTGTGGGCGAGGGATGCCCTGGTCTGGTGTGCTGCACCGATGCCCCGCAGACAGCGCTCACCAATGCCGTCCTTGCCAGCTGGCCATCGTAGTGCCAACACTACCCTACCCGCCCTCTGCATTGCAATTTTGGATGCTGCCTTCATTGGCTCTGCATTCAGCCCAAAGGTAAGGTGTCATTGTCCGAGTCGTCGTAACGACGTATAGACCGCGACCACATATCGTGGCCAGCATCGGAGTCATGAAGGAAAAGCACTGTTGCATATTGATCCGCAGCGCGGCCGGACAACGCATTGCTGCAACGCATGAGATTAATTGGCGACAGCCCGCACAAATCCTGGCCCTTTAGGAATCGTGACCACCTCAGGTTCGCCTACTCAAGTATTCTTTTTCTTCCTTCACACCCCAATTTGGCCGCCACACACGCACTGTTTCCATCCTGACTTGCATCTTCGTGGCTGTCCATCCTGCGAGCCATCTCCCTCTGCATTGCTGCCTGTACCCCCCAATTTCACCTGCACGATAAGCCAAGGCGTTGCAGGGACTGACTTGTAAACCTCTCCACTTCCACCTGCGCTCGCCGCTCAGTCCTCCCAGTCAAAACACTCTCCGACCACTTCCATAATGATACAGTCGACGAAACCCCTTTTTCACACACCAAAGATTAAGATTCCTTGAAGAGATCAGCAACAAGATTTTCAACCAAGCATTTCGTTGATACTTGCGCTTTCGCAATTGGCTCGCGAGCCTGCCAGCCAGCCTGACGCAACCATTTCGCTGTGTGAAATATCACCGCAACCCAACGCCATGGCGACGCACGACCTACCGCCAGCCGCCTTTTTCAACCACCATCCAAACTCGCCACCAATGACACCTGCTGGCGCTCGCAGCCAGATACGTTCCGCCCCACAGACCAGACATACCTCTCCCATGTCTAAGCGTATCGGCATGTCGCTCTTTGTCACAACTCCCCCATTAGAATACATCGAGCCAACTGGGCATGGCCACCAATTCAAATTCACTCGGCCTCAGTCACTCAATCTATCCTCACGCCCGTCCAGTGTATCTGGACGAGCTTATGCAACAACATTTCAGTCTGATTATGAGGACGAATCTGACGATGAAACCGAGGAAGAGGAGGAAGAAGTAAGGCCCCTGCGGCGGGCAGATAGAGCTTATTTTGTGCTCGAAGAATTGGAGGACGATCCAGGCTACGATTGTGACATAGAGGTCGTACTGCCGGATCATTACGAGGACGCAAAGAGTGACAGGAGTGTGTCTAGTCGGGGACGAAACGAAGTGAATGAACGACTAAAAGAATTCCACCTCGAACAAGAAAGTTCTGATGAAGAGGAACAACTGCGCAGATACCGACAAAAGAAAAAGCGATGGAGCGCAGGTGTTTTCAAGCGCAGCCACAGCCAAAGCGTCGAAGGGGACAGCAGCTACTCTGATAACGATCTACTCGACGACATCAACCCTCAGGCGCGCCGCCTACGCCGCCGTGTCCGCGGACCTTGTGACCGACGAGGTTCACTAATCTTCCAAGATCCAGGATACTCAAATACCAACAATATCTTAGAGGTAGACGAGCCCATTGAGGGAATGGTTGCACACACAATGGGTCCACCGTCTATTCCCAGCGATGATGCATTTACGCTTGATGACTTCACTCTCGATGAGCTTCCATTTTGGAAAGGTAGCGAGTTGATGGAATATGAGATTGAATCCGACTAGCCGTTTTTCGTTGCGACTGTTACATTAGAAATGAACCTGACTCTTTGTAAAATTTCCTTGCACCCTTCTATATTTAGCATAAGCGTGCAGTTTAGGACATACTTTTTTGTTAGCAAGAACAATAACTCATCCCTTTGTACCATTTTCCACCAACTTGCGAACAGCATTGGCAAAGGATTCGGCACACTCGGCAAACGCGAGATGGGTTGTTTGTAGCAGTTTGCGCTTATATCCAAGACTTCTAATTATGGCAATGCTGACAAGTCGCTTCGCCTCGTCTGCCGCTGAATGCCTTCAAACAACACGTCACAACCACAGAACCACCAAGAATACATATGAGACGTTAGCACGGAATAGGATATTACCGTACTCCAAGCCTCTGTGAAAGTCAAATGACTTAGGTTCGCTTTTCATGTGCGACGCAAACTCTGTAGAAGGAAGGGGAACGCTTTCGTCAGCAGACAAGTGCCTGTAATCAGCATGTAGTAATGATGATGGGCTTAGGAAATCGAATCATAACGTACAAGAATATCTCAATTTTTACAAATTGTCCGCTGAGTCCGCCATGCGACCTGGTTTCTCTAAAATGAGGTGCACATACACCGCCCCGTTGGTCAGCCCTACGCCACATGACCACCGCCTGTCAGCGCTTGAGCACAATAGCAAATGATGTTTCGAGCCTTCTTGAGACAACCAATCAGTATCTTTAGCCATCAAACATTTAATCGAAGCCCAAATATCACCAGATTAAGCTTCTTGTTAGTCAGTGAACCGTCCAGGACAACTGTACAGCCTTGTCCAAGATCACCGCCTCAACGTTCTCTCGGTTAGAGTACATCCAGTTATGATAACACTTGAATCTATTGCTTATGTGAGTGAATTGCAGGTTTGTGGGGACATATATAAAGACAAGTTGTGAGCTGTCATTTGAAAAGCCATCTCCTTACCTACAATCAAAAAACCATACAGTTATCTCTTTTTCTTATCATTTCCTATTTTCTTTCTTGTCTCTCAAAGAACATTCGCTTCTTAATCAATAATCATGGTGGCCATCACACAAGCCATTGTCGCTGGTCTCATGACCCTCGGAGCTGTGCAAGCCCTTCCCCAAGCTGTCCAGCCAAGCGCAACTCCCACTCCTTCTGCTGATAGCAACGCTCAATTGTTTCGAGATCTCTTTACTGCTCCAACTGCGATCAAGCGCTTCCAGAGGCTGCTCGTAAAAGGCGAAACTCTGCTCACTGGAGAGGCTCTCAAGAAGTTCACTGTCTTCTCTTTCAATGATGCCAAACCAGCTCCTAATGCAAAGGGCGGTGCTACTAAGGCCGCTGTAGGTTAACCATAATTTTTTTAAATTTGGCCTATATTAATGTACATGGTAGAACATCGAGACCTTCCCAATCCTAACTGGCTTGGGCATCTCTACCACCCTTGGCTTCCTGGAGCCGTGTTCGATCAACACCCCACACGTTCATCCAAGGGCTTCTGAGTTCCTCACACTTGTGGAGGGTAAGAATCTTCGGTTCGGTTACGTTCTCGAGAACGGCCTTGTCAAGGCTGGTCAAAACCCCGAGATCGCTGGTACTTTGAACAAGTTCGAGGGCACTGTTTTCCCCCAAGGTTCCATTCATTTCCAATTCAACGACAACTGTGACAAGGCTACTTTTGTCGCTGCTCTCAACTCCGAGGATCCCGGTACCAACCAGGTTGCCCAGGGCTTCTTTGCTCTCAACGCTGGCGTCGTCAACGCTACGCTTGGTTTTCCCAAGACAATCAACAATACCAATATTGAGGACTTCCGCAAGATGATTCCAGCTAACCTGGCCCAGGATGTCGATGTCTGTTTGGCTAGGTGTAACAAGAAGTATTAAGGGCGAGCAGCTAGGGGATTGAGGTTGAGGATGTGGCACCTTGATTTTGATTTTGATGCACAGCGACGGCGTTGAATACTCCTTCTTGGTCAATATCCTTGGGTACTGACCCACATTTGTGGATTTACATTGAATTTTTTTGGGGGTTTCTTTTATTTATTTATTTTCGGAGGATTTTTCCTCGCATAGACTATACAATGACACTCTTTTAATTTGTGTCTGTATGTGTTGCATCACAAGTGTCTGAATGCGACCGTGGCAATAAGATCCCAGCCTCGTTGCACTCCCAGTATTTCCATTTTTGGGCCTCAAAGCGTCGGGGGCGGTTGATAATCCAGCCAGCCATCAGCACTGCACACATAGATTTGGTCTAGGCCTAGATAACATATCTTATCAGCCGGCGCACGGCCTCACCCGACGCACGCTGAACATCATTTTTTCCGCTATAAAAATGAAGCTGTATCGCGATCTACAATCTAATTACTAACAGACATCTAATTACTAACAGACAACAACCAACTACAGAACTACCCCGCTGCACTACCTGTAAATACCTGCAAATGATCCGTTATACCTGCCGCTACCTGCCTATCTATTTTTTACACCTATACTACCTCTGTAGCAGTTGCAATAATAGTGCAAAGTTGACGCTTTTCGTCTGTGCTTAGGTGTTCGTTGATGTGCACGGTCCATTTGATGCCATATTCTTTTATGCGGATTAACTACGCGCCGTTGCGGCCTGTTTACGGTCCTATTCGGGTTTGCCCCTTTCTTATGGCTGCCTAGTTCATATTCTTTTACACCCTAAAACGCTCCATTTTCTTATTTCTCTACTCTACTTAAATAGCTCCACGACGTATTAACCCCCTAATACTACCTACGTTTACTTAGGTAGCTAGCTAGCCGTCATCTCTAATATACTATACTACCTATCGCGTCTATCGTAAGCCTATAAAGTTCTACTTCAACTATATTAGAGTACTATATTAGCCGTGTACGGATTACCGCGCTATATAAAACCTAATTACTATTATAACTACCTACTAATATCTTATAGACTACCTACTCTACTCGATCCTATTACTTATAGCCCCCTTCTCTTAATATAGTTAATAGTCCCCTAACGCAACGAGCCTAAACTATATTACCTAAGCGTATACTAGCTATAATAGTCTATATTTACCTACTAAAATTCTTAGATATTAATAAATCTAACCGCGATATCTATAAAAGCCTATATTAGGCTCTAGATAACCTAGAGAATTTTATTAAGAGTCTACTAAGATACTAGAGGTATATTAATAGAGTAAGGTTAGTTCTTAAAGATAAAGTAAGGTAAGAGGGATTTAGTCTTACTTGGTTATAATAGAGCGTAGAAGTAATAACTTAAATTACTATACTATATTAAGTTGAATATAATAAGCTATAAGGGTTTATTATCTAGATTATATATATACTTCGGTTACTTTATCTTAATTACTTTAATATAATTACTTTATCTTAAGCACTTAATCTTATATACTTTATCTTACGCGCTTTAATTAAAGTAGTTATATAATAACTATTACTTTATTCTATATATATATCTAATAGTTATCCTATATAAGGTCTAGGTTCTATTTAGGTTATAATACTATCCTCTCTCTTTTAGTTAAGTCTACCCTTAGGCCTTAGTTCCTAATTAGGTTAGTCCTAACTTATAAGTAGTAAGCCCTATACTACTTATAAGTTAGCCTACTATAATATCTTCGTTAGCCTATAAATAAAAGCTCTATCTAGTCTCTAAAATTCTTAAAGCTAATTATCTTATAGAAATACCTTATCTTAAGTATTCTATTACTAGATCTCCTTATTATATTATACTAATTATACTCGCCTTAATTATCTATATATTAGTATATTCTAGGAGTCTCTTAATAAGACTTATAACGAGTATAAGAAAAAGGTTAATAAAGATAAAGTACTTCTTACTATTATTATTAATTAGTTATTATAGAATAAAAAGATTCTATAATATACTAAAGAGTATACTTATTATAAGGCCTTATACCTTATATTAGAGTTAAAGTTAAAGGGTTAACTAGATTCTTAATAGATATTTAACTATCCTAACCTTTCTATTAGTACTACTTTTTCTTCTATACTTTAGTCTATACTAGGATTATTAGATAAATATATTACTATAGAGGGTATTACTTCTTCTATTAGTTATTCTAATTAAATTCCTAGCTCTTATAAGTTTTAATCTTTATTCTTCTAAATAGTTTCTTAGATATAGTCCTTAGTTAGGTATTATTATCCTTTTACTCCTATATAGAAGTAGATATTAACGTATTTTATAAGCGAGTCGCCTACCTAAGCGAGTTGCCTACCCTTAATTTACTAGTAAAACTAATAAATTACTACCTAATATCTATAGAATAACTAGGTAGAATTAGCTAGAAATTTTACTAGTAATATATATATATATATTCTATAATCTATTAGAATTTAAAGCTAGTCACTATTATATTACGTAAGCTATTACTATAAGAGGTAGAGTAGCTTAATATATAAGGTTTTACTTAATAACTTTATAGATCCTAACTATAAGAAGCTATAACTTTTACTATACCTAGGACTATATATTTTACACCTTATATTAAAGTTATATCGAGATACCTCTTATATTAACTAAGTTATTAAAGATAGAAGTCTATCTTGCTTAATCCTTTTAACCCTTATAGGTACTACTCCTAATCGAGTATAGCCTATTATACTTTTAAATAGTTTTATTTTATATAATTAAAATATATATTTAAAATCCTAAAGCTATAGGTATAAAGCTTAAATAGTTATAGAAGAAAGTAGTAATAGTAGAAAAATCTAGATAAAATCTAGATTAAGCTTTAATAGCTTACGTAATTTAAATACTACTAGCTTTATATTCTAATAGATTATAGAATATATATATATATATTACTAGTAAAATTTCTAGCTAATTCTACTTAGTTATTCTATAGATATTAGGTAGTAAATTAAGAGTAGGTAACTCGCTTAGGTAGGTAACTCGCTTAGGTAGGTAACTCGCTTAGGTAGGCAACTCGCTTAAGTAGGTAACTCGCTTATAAAATATATTAGTAATAATACCTAATTATCTTATTAAGTATTAATATAGATTTATAGATATACTTTTATCGTACGATTTATCCTTTCTATTTATCTATCTATCTATAGATAATAAGCTATTAATAGCTTCTTTTTTATTCCTATTAGGGCTAATAGCGTAGTCTAGTAATTAGATATAAAGAGCTTATCTCTATTACTAATAATTGACTTTAATATACTATAATATCTAATTATTTAATCTAGGAATATAAATACTAACTACTATACTATATAGTTATTCCTAAATAGTATTATCTCTACGTACTTAATAAATCTATATATAATAACTATTATCGCGTTATAAATAATTCCTATAGTTAGATCTTTTAATAGTAGTAATCCTATTATAAAGTCTATTAAGATATCTTCCTAGGGAAATTCTAGTAATTCTATTACTTATATCTCGCTATATAGTATATAAGTACTATATTTATTTCGTTAATAGTCTATATATTTCCTAATAAAGATTATTACTTTATCCTTTATATTCTTAAAATTATAGTTTTAATTAATAAGTTCTATAGTTCTTATAATTCTAGAGTATCTATATACTAGATTATTATAATATTATCTTATAATTACTTCCTATAATTCTTTAGATATATTATTTATAATTATTATAAGATTATTAATTTCTTAATTTATATTAATCTTATTTACTAGTCCTAGTAATCTATCCTAGTTAAACTTTAGTATAGTTCCTTTAATAGTCTCTTTAGTTCCTATAATATTATATCTTTAGCTAAGGGCGTCTACTCTACTATTATCTTTCCTAGTATATATATAATTTAGAATTTATATTATCCTAAGAGTTCTAACTATCTAGTTTATCTTTAATTTAATACTTTAGTTATAGTAAATATAATTAAGTTCTTATAATTAGTAAATATTATAAGTTCTAAGTAACTTTCTATATAAATTCTCTAATATTTTAGTATATTTACTATTATAAGTAATTCTTTATTATATATATTATATTATTCTTCTAGTTCTAAGAACTTTCTAGAGTAGTAGGCTATTAGGTACTATTTTCCTTCGCGTTCTTATAGTACTACTATACTATATATAAGGTCTAATATATTAGTCTTAAATTTTAATACTTCTTCTCTATAGAATAGTACTAATATAGGTAGTATTATATAAACTATCTTAAGTTTATTAAATACTTCTTAGTATTCCTTTATCTATAACTAAGGTATATCTTTCTTTATTAGGTTTATAAGTAGTAAGGCTTTTCCTAAAATATTCCTTATAAAGTATCTATTAAAGTTAATAAATCCTAAGAATAACTATATCTCTTTAATATTCCTTAGTTCTTTCTATACTTTTACTACTTTAATCTTTTCTTTACTTATTTTTACTCCTTTAGTACTAATTATATATCTAAGAAATTTAACA
>JAJTIZ010000297.1:0-27118 GCA_021365335.1 Phaeosphaeriaceae sp. PMI808
AGTATAAAGATACTAAAAACTCAACGCACCCTTAGTAGGAGCTAGGGGGTAAGGATACTCGTAAGCTCTAAAATTACGCTAGCTAGTAAGATTAAAGAGACGAGTAAGTATTATCTCTATATAGGTAGCGAGCGAGGCTAGTAAGCTATAAGGGACCTATATAGGGCTAAGAGTAATAGGTCTTTTTATACTAGAGTATATACTAGAGCCTAGTATTAATTATACTAATAGCTCCTAGGATGCAATTAACTAGAGAAGAGGGCCTATTAGGTAAGATAAGATCTAAAGATCTTTAGCGTAAAGTACTTAGCCTATAACTTAGTCTAGTAGTACTTCTTCTATAGCTCTAGCTAAAATAGAGAATAATACTTAAGAAGGCTACGTAGAGCTCTAGGACGCTAGCTAATACGCGCGAGTAGGAGACTTAGAAACCTTAGGCCTAATAAGGAGAGCGTAGGTAGCTCCTATAAAGGAAGTAAAGGCTAGAAAAGACTAGGAGTTTACTTAGTACTATATATAAATATTAAGTACTATATTAATAAAATAAGTAAGCTTATTCCTTAATCTCTTAATTAAGAAGAAAAAGAGCTATCTATAATTCACGTAGTAATTAGAGTAGCTATAAGAAAAATGCTAGAATAGAAAACTAGTTAAATAGAAAAATTACTTATAGGGAAGTACTCCTAAAAGAGCTAAAGAAGTAGAAAGATCTCTATATATACCTATATAGTAAGCTTTTTAAGTAAGTAGCTTAAAAGGAAATTAATACCCTTAATATAGCTAGTACCTAGAGCGTAATAGAGAGATTAGAAGTAGAAGAGGACTACTACTACTTAAATAGGTATTTAGCTATAAAATCGATTAAGATAGCTATTTTATAAAGTATAAAGCTCGAGTAGTAGTAAGAGGAGACCTCTAAGTAATCAACTCTATTTAATTAATATATACTATAACTCTAGTAGTACGATTATTCTAAATAGTAATAGTAATCGCCGCGTAATTTAATATAGAAATTATATAGTATAACGTTATAGGAGCGTTTCTACACGCCTATAGAGATTACTAACTAGTAGTTATATATAATCTACTAGACGGTTTTAAACTACTAGGTAAGTGCGTAAAACTTAAGAGAGTACTATATAGCTTAAAAGACTCGCTACTCTTATAGTATAAAGAACTCTTAAGAACGCTTAGGAAAGTAGGACTTAAATCCTCTAAAGAGGAGCTATATTTATTCTTTAGTAATAATTAAAAGATATTACTTATCTTCTACGTTAATAATATACTAATAGCCTACTACTATAAGTATAGTAGATATAAAAGTAATTATAGACGCGATTAAAGCTACCTATAATCTAGAAGAGAAAGGTAAAATATAGTAGTTCCTAAATATTAGAGTACTAAGGGATAGAGTAAATAAGACGATTACTCTTATATATAATAAGTATATTAATAAGATTATAAGGCGCTTTAACCTTATAAACTACTTAGTTTCCCCTAACTCTATTACTAGTAGACGATCTATATAAGAATAAAGGAGAGGCCTTAAAGAGTGAGATTAAAGACTACTAAGAGCGCGTAGGATTAATACTCTATACTATAATAATACTTTAACTAGATATTATATTTATAGCCTTATAACTCTCGCTCTATTTAATAAACCCTAGTAAAAAGTATCTTAAAGTTATAAATAGAGTAATTATATACCTATATAGGATAAGGTTTTAATTAATCTAATATAGTAGGAAAAAGAGTACTAAGCTACTTATATATAGAGACGCCTTATTTACTAATAATAAAGAAATAAGAAGATTATCTTAAGGTATCTAATAATACTCTTTAGAGGCCTAATTATATAGAAAGCTACCTAATAAGTAATAGTTACTACTTTAATAATAGAGGTAGAGCTCCTAGCTCTTACGTAAGTAAGTAAAGAAACTATAGTAATAAAACGCCTATTTACTAAGCTTATACTCGAACTTAGATTAGTATAGAGGATCTATTATAATAATTAATAAACGATTAGACTTATAGTAGTAGAAAACGCGCGTATAACTATAAAGCTACGCTATATAGATATATAAAATATATAGTTGCGATAAGAGTACTTAAAAGGATTATTTAAAGTTATATATATACCTATAGCGCTTATACTAGTAGATAGACTTACTAAATACCTATCTAAATAGAAATTCAAGTTTTTAAAGAGTATTTAAATATATAGGACTTAGAATAAAGGATTAAGGAACTTAAGGCTTAGAAAATAGATTAATTAAGGATAGTAGTAACTTATTATAATTAGTGCCGCGCTATATACGTAAAGTAAAGCCTAAAGGCGATAAGAGCTACTCTAGTTTATAATAATAAAATAAGCGCTAGAGTATAATTTTAGTAAACTAAAAGCTTAACTAAGTAAGAAAACTAGAGTATAAAGCTATAAAGAGCTTAACGCTTAAGTAATAAACTAACTACTTTACTAAGGTAAATTATTACCTCTAAGGCGAGTTTACTCTTAGAACTACTATAACCTTATCTACTAGAAGGAGTATTATTAGGTATAACCTTAATACTTATACTATTACTAGAGCCTCTATTATCTTAATAAGCTTTTATAATAGTAAAGAACCTATAAAGATTACGCTTAATCTTTTAGAGTAAAGAGCTCTAAGGATCCTCTACTCTTAATATACTAAATAAGTAAAAGAGCTAAAGGACGTATAATAATAGGTATTAGATAGTAACTATAACTAAGCTTATACTTAGTATAATACTTACCCTACTACTAATATCTAAATAAACTACCTATTTACGACCTAAGTAAAGACTATAAATATAGCTAAGATAAGGTATCGCGTAGTATAAGAACGCTAGCTTACTTAGATACTCTAGAGGATTAGTAGGGATATCTCTATTAGACTCGCTCTTAACCTTAGAACTAGAGTTAAGATTAGAAGTTTCTATACTAGTATTAGGAGGAGTAAAGTATAACTAATTATTAGAGAAACTATTAGCTTATACCTAGGAGCTTTTCCCTTATTAATAGTAATAGGGAGCTCTTATAGTTTTAGGTTATTAAGAAGAACTTAAGTAGAGTTACTATTTACTTAAAGTTTATCTTATTATACTTACTAGGGTCCTTAATAATGTACTATAAGTATTATTAGCTAAGAGCGCGTTTAGAATACTAACCTACTCCTTAAGCTTCTTAGTCTTAGAGCTAATAATTATATTACTATTAAGCTCGCCTAAGCTACTAGTAGAAAGAGTACTTAGAGTACTATAATACTACTTATAAATATTAAGCTACTTAGTAAATAGCGCTCTCTAAGAAATAAGAAGAGGATCTATTTAACTCCTAAGGAGCTTTTCCTTAGTAGAAGAAATATAAGGAGGGATAGGAGTATTTAAAATAGGAGTAGTTAAAGCTAGCTAAGAAACTAAAGTAGCCTAAGGAGTTTAATTAATAACTCTAGAAGAAATATTATTAGTAGAAGAAGTAGAATAAGCTAGCGCCTTATAATCGCGCTATTTAGAGTTAATAGATTTAGTAATAACTTATATATAATTAAAACCTATTTAATTATATATAATTAGATTACTAATAACTACGCCCTACGTTACTATTAGATACGTCGTATAGAAGATTAATCTACTCCTAAGCTTTAACTACTCTTATATAATCTCTTATAAATTATTAGGAGTACTTTACTTATCTCTAGTAAGAATAGATAGAGTAAGGTAATACTATTTGTAGTTATTTAGCTAGCTAGTAATTTATTCCTTTTATAAAGTATAATAAGCCTCTAAGCTAAGAGTATCTAAACCTTATATAAAGAGCTTAATATAATAGGAGACTAGAGGCTAGTATAGGAGTAGCGACCTAAGTTCTACTAGTAGGCGTAAAGCTCTACTAAGTAGAACTAGTACTAGGAGTAAATATCGCCTTTTTAATAGGAGTAATTAGCGTAGGAATAGTAACCTAAGTTATATAAATAGGAGCTTACTCACCTAATAAGAGCTTTCTAGAGGCGTAACTATATTACTTACCTAAGTAAGAGCTTTATATACTAAGCTAGGAGTAGTAATAGATATAGAATCCTAATACTCTTAACTAGGTATAATACCTAGTTTATAAATCTCCTTATCTAGCTTAGAGCTAATTATACTCTAATTCCTCTTATATTAACATAAGTAAAAGCCTAGTTTAAAGAAATAACCTTAGGAGATAGAGTAGTAAAGCTAGGAAGCGTAGGGGATAGCCTAAAATTAATTTAATCCTAGGTATACTATTAGGAGCCTTTAGAAAATTAGGAAGTAGCTTTAATAAGTTAGGATCTACCTACGATAGAGAAGGGACGCTCCTAAGAAGAAAAGGTTAGAGTTTAGATAGTAATAGAGTAAATAGTAAGAAGAGAAAATATACGTCTTTTTAGTAAAGCTTAGAGACTTACTACTAGGACGCTAAGTATATAGACTCTAAATAATACTTAGTATATAAGGAGTAGGAGGAATATAACCTAGAAAAGGAAGTAAAGAAAGGTATATAGGGTTACTAGAACTTAGAGCTAACTACTCTAAAGTTTTACCTTTAGGAGTAAGTAAGTAAGTAGGCGTAAGAGTAATAGTCGTTAAAGACCTAAGATCCCTAGAGCTACCTAAATTATAGTCTAAGATACCTAACTTAAGAGAAGCTTTTTAGCTAGCCTAAAAATAAGGAGAGTAATTAGTAAATAAATAAAAAGAAAGCTTAAATAATAGAGTATTACTAGATATAAAGGGGTATAAGGATTATTACCTTAGGCGAAATAATACTAGGAGGATTATTACCCTTAGCCTATATAATCTATTTACTTAAATAACTAAGTATCTTACTAATTAAAGCTAAAATAGTAGTAGGTTTACTTAAAGGAGTACTATTAGGTAATACTAACTAGCTAATAAGGAAGATAGAATATTAATTAGATTAGTAGTAGAGGAGCCTTTATCCTTATTTACTCTACGACGAGGCTTCTTTTTAGGAGTCTCTACTAGAGATAATAACTCTAGAGGAGCTTAGCTCTAGGTATTAGGCTAGGGCGCTTACGCTTATTACTAGCCTTTTTATTAGTTACTCTCTAGAAAAGATATTAGTAGTAAGCTATAGACTAGCTTAATAGAGTAAGTAAGAAGGAGTAAGGATAGAAAGTACTACTAAGGTAACGTATAGTACTATAGTATATAGATAATCTAAGTAGTCGTACTACCCTAGTTTATTATAATCTAGAGTTTAGAGCTAAGCGAGCGCATAGATTAATAATAAAGGCGCACGCGCTATATAGAGTATCTTAGCCTATAGCGAGCGCATAGACTAAGAATAAAAGAGGGCGTATACCTATATAGAGTATATCGACCGTAATAAAATACAGTATAACTATAAGAGCGTACTATATTAATTTAAGTATAGGTAAGCCCTAGGCGTAGAGTTACCTAGGGGGTAATATAAAAATAGAGCTTAGAGTAAATAGCAGTACTAAAATCTTAGAGTAAATAGCTAAGTACTAAAAGCTTAGAGTAAATAATCCTTACTAAACGCTCTAAGCATCCTAAGAACTATTAATTAGATATAAAGATAGTATAAATATAGAGTAGGAAGAAGTAGTCTCTAGCGCTCCTTTAGTATATAGTTTAGCTCTCTCTTAGAGAGAAATAATAATAACTTATCTCCTAGTTATTCCTAAGCTTATTTTTTTACTATAATAATAATTAACTATAATAATAATAGAGTTATTAATTAATAGAAGTAATTAATTAATCTCTACTTCTTCTATCTACTATACTTTCTACTAGTTTATATATCTATCTCTACTAAGCTTATTAAGGTCTCTTAGTTCTAAGAGTAGAGATCTATTATCTCTTATTAAGTAGTTAAGCTAGCTTAATATAGTTATTTAATAGTACTAGTTCTACGTAGCTTATCTATAACTCTATAAGCTATTAGACTCTAGCTATACTAGCTATATTAGCTATATTAGCTATACTAGCTATATTAGCTATATTAGCTATACTAGCTATATTAGCTATTATCTTAGGTATAACCTTAGATTAACTTATAATAATACTTTTATCTAGAAGTATATAACTAAGTTTAACCTTAGATTACCTATAAATCTAATATACCTCTTTAGCTTAGTAAGCCTTTAGTAAGCTAGAACTTATTAGGTAAGTATAAGGTTATTTAAGTAAGCTTAGATTTTATTAAGAGGTACTTTATATATAATCTAGTATTCTTATACTTCTACTAGTCTAAGTTAGGTTAAGAAACTCTCCTACTTATTTCCTAGAAGTATCTTAGTAAACTTATTAGTAGTTATCTCTATTAATAGAGTATAGGCTACTTTAATTCAACTAGCTAATACTACTTACCTTAGCTAGTAGTTATAAATATTAACGTACCTTAGTTTAGTTTAGAGTTTAGCTAGTTCTTTAGTAATAAGCTAGATTATTTAAGTATTATTATACTAGATAGTAATATAGCTTATTAGTAGTTTAACCTTTAGCTTATCTAGTAATTATAATATAAAGATAGCTTCTTTAGCTACTTAGGATAAAGCTAGTAATTTAGCTTTAGTTATTAAGGTAGTAATAGTATCTTACTTATTAGCTCTCTATATAATAAGGCCGTTAAATAGCTTAATAGTATATTCTTAAGAGCTCTTTCTATCTAGAGTATTATTAGTAAAGGAGGTATTACTAGTAACCTAGAGTAAATTACCTCCTCTTAGTTAGAGTACTCTCTATCTTATACTTAATAGATATATAAGTACTTAGTTAGTAGCTTCTTAGTGCGTAGTACTTAGGTTTATAAGGAATCGAGCTAATCGTAATATTATAAACGCTATATCTAGTCTAGTAGTTACTATAGTAAATAGGAGTAAGCTAATTTTTCGCTAGTACTTATTAATCTTAGATAGTATTACTAAGCTAGTATAAGGCTAGAGCTTAGAAGTAGCTATTAGAGTATTATAATAGACGTCTTATTTATCGGCGAGCTAATATATCTTATTAATATATATAGTCTATAGAAGCTAGATAAGGCGTTACTCTCTTTTCTAGATAATCTCTATACTAAAGAACTATTAGAGATCTACTCCTCTAGTAATAGTATACTTCTCTCTTAAGAGATTAGTTACCTTTTCTACTTCTTTAGTCTTCTTTTTATCGTAGGCTATAATAATATTATCTATATAGAAGAAGATAATAATACTATCTTTTACTATATAGTATAGCTTATAGGGTACTACTTGAAAACTAAGAGACTTTAGTATTAAAGTAAACTCTTCCTACTATAGTAGAAGTAAAATATATAGTCTATATAGAGCCTTTTAGACCTAAAGGATTATACCTTTCTTTTAGTATCCCTTTAGTATCTTTATATAGATCTCTTAATCTATTATAGCGTAGATAAAGGCGTTTATTATATTATACTATTTTAGTTCAAGATTATATTTAGCTATAATTACTATAAGTATCTAGAAGGAGTAGCTAGCTAATATTATAGCGTAGGTATCTTATAATATAATATTTCTTTACTAATCTCTATATACTACTAATTAGGCTTTATATTTAAAAAACTAGTAGTATTTATCTAATTTATAGGTATAAACCTATATATAATTAAGTATCTATTAACCTATTTATTTAATTAGATTAGCTAGTACTTTAGTCTATAATCTTATCTTCTAGTAGCATATTATATAAGTATATTCAGCTTCTTTAAATAGCTTACCTATTAGATAGTTATCTAGGTTTATTTAGTATATTAGTAGAGGTAGGAGTTAACTATAATAGAGCTTTAAGCCTTTAGTAAGTATTCTTTTTATCTTTACTTTATCTATTAACTCTCCTCTATATTACCTAATATTTCCTACTTAGGTACCTACTATAAAGGCTACTACCTATAGAATAGTTTTAGATAATCTTTAGTTATTATAGGTTTTTATTATAGTAGTTAACTATTCTCTACCTAAGCCGATTTTAGATAACTTATAGGGTACTAGCTCTCTAGTTATTAAGTAAGCTAGGAGTACTACTAGTAGTAGAGATAGTAGTAGAGTTAGGTAATATTCTCTAATCTTTCTTCCTTAATAGTAGCTAGGTAGGTCTACTTTATTAGTTAATATATCTAGATTAGTATTATTCTTATAGAAAGACTCTATTTCTAGCTAATAAACTAGTATTAGGAGCTTAATAGTTCTTATATAAGTAGTAATCTCTTCTAGCATTTAATATATAAGGTTATCTATTAGGTTCTCTATTTTACTATTAAAGATTATCTACTTATTAAAGATAATATCTTAAGTACTTATTACCTTAGCTATAGATAGTACCTATATCTAGTAGATATTTAATAACTAGTATCTAATAAGATAACTAATCTAAGCCTTTAGGTCTAGCTACTAGAGTCTTAATTTACTATAGTAGGTATTATTAGTTATTATAAATACTTTATACCTATAAGCTTTTAAATAAGCTAGATTAGGCTTTCTTAGTAATACTATAATTCTTTAATTATAAGCTACTCCTATAAAGAAGGTCTTATATAGTATTTTCTAGTTATTTAAGTAACTTAGTATTTAGTTATAAAGGTATACTCTAGCTCTAGTAATTTCTAGCTAGAGTTCCTATAGTAGATTAGTATTAAGCTATATTATACGTGATTTTTCTTTATTAATACCTCTAGTGCGCTTAGCTCCTCTATTTTAAGCTTAAGTATCTAGGGCTAAAGGTTTAATAGTAATATCTTATAAGTTTATCTAATACTTAACTTCTAGTTTTACTATAGTAATCCTATTATTAGCTTTTATTACGAGATATAACGAGTAGGGATGTTAGAGCTTACTTTAGAAGCTTAATTAATATACTACGTACGATACTTAGGTATAATATAAGATATTACGTAATAAAAGGAAGTTAAATAATAGTTTAGGTTAGAAGATAT
Source organism: Phaeosphaeriaceae sp. PMI808 (assembly GCA_021365335.1). Taxonomy (NCBI): domain Eukaryota; kingdom Fungi; phylum Ascomycota; class Dothideomycetes; order Pleosporales; family Phaeosphaeriaceae; species Phaeosphaeriaceae sp. PMI808. Next base: position 8,978 of record JAJTIZ010000297.1, read on the forward strand.
ATATTAGGGGTATAGCTCGTGCGCTTAGCGTAAGGCCTCTACGTTATACCTATACTCTAGAGGCTCTCTAAGCTCTCCTTAGGCTCTCTAGACTAGTAGCTTAGGTAGGTAGTAGTAGTATTATAGGAACTTATAATAGTTACTATAATAGTACCTCTCTCTTATTCTCGAGCTCCTGCGAGGGTCGTTTATATAGTAATTATCGCTGCTAGCGCTCGTACTCGTTATAAGCTACGTCCTCCCTGTTATTACTGCAGTGTATAAACGCGCTAATTACGTTATCTATCCTGCTTGCAATTATTGTAGTTATACAAGATAAGAGAGGCTGCTAGCGTTAAGGTTTGTACTGGCGTTAATTACTACTTTAGGACGTGGAAATTCAATTATCTGACGTCTATCTCACATCTACAAGCTTCCTTAACTTCAAAAACTCCACCTATAATAGATTAAAAAGCTATACAAAATACCAGTCAGTCAGTCAGTTAAAGGACTTTAACTATCATTTCCCCTATACGGACTGCACGGTCTAGCTTTTCGTGCCCTAGGCGATTGCAAGTGCTAAAGCTGATTCTTGGCTCGCATTTGCGCGCATTTGGCGGCTCGTTCTTTCCGCTCTCGCGCACTCTCGTCTTTCTTTACTGCAAGCTCTCAAGTGAATCGATGGGTTCGTCTCGTTGAGATGGACGATGATGCTAGTCCATTCTGCTTGATAACCAGCGTAACCCAGATTGAGCCTACATCGCCTCTAAATCCTCTAAGCGTGACAGAGACTGCTTTATTGGCTTCTCAATTATTAAATGCGCATTAGCAAGACATTAGCATTATGCAACTAATTATCTCTATTTAGAGTACCTCTCGTTCTACATTTATCCCGAGACTTCAAAGGCTAAAACAAGGATCAGATCAATGCATTTCTAGAGTGCTAATCCGCCTATCCTAAAAGACATCATCACTATCCCAATCCTGTTCCCATACACTTTCAATGTCACTCTCATCAGCGTATGGCGCAGGAACCCAAGCACTTGTTTAGCTATTCCGTAGTAGTTTTGTTCGGAAGAGGATTCAACTCCGTTGATAACAACACTATCGTCATTTCAATCGAATATAGCGGACTAATTCTAAGGCTGCTCCACGCATGTGCAATCATGGACAAATGTGCGACAAAAATAGAACAGGGCACGTGACTGCTAAGCAGTTCTGTCAAACTCAGTAGATCACAGACATGGGAACAATCAAATCAATCAATCCGTAGGCGTACGATTGGCTTGATTGAGGCGCTAGTAGGCAGTAGCTTGTTTAGGAGTGGATTGATTGCAACTTGATTGCAAGATTGAAGATTGATTGTGCTGCTAGGACAAGTTTGTACTGTAATTACTACGAGCAAGCGTCCCACTCAGACAAATCATATTGCAGTGTAATATATTTCCCGATATGTAGGCATATTTTGCAGTTTCCAGGTCCACGATCTCAGCATCGGTTTGCCAAATCCAAGGCAGCAACCCTGCTGTTTGAGTGCGTCGAAATTTCAGTTGGATCTGTATAGAAAGAGCAGGCTAGCTTTGCTACGGCCAGACAATTTGACCTACCAAATAATAAGGTCCTGATGAAGCTTTTTTCATAACCCGCCTTGCACACTGCGGTAACTTTTAATCTAACCCTCTGCCCAAACTTTTCTGGACTACACTATTAGTAATGGCACGTCATTCAAGGGCCATATACTCAACCTTATCGGCCAAAAGATTATAACTGGTACACACGCGGAGGAGCATTATACAGGGGAGGAGTATATGAAAGAGTGGCGCAAATATGGCCCATTAGGCGTCTTAATTGATATAATCAACTACATCAAAACGCCGCAACAACACGCGCTTTTTCGGAGTTTTCAAGCGACTGCTAACACTCAGCTTCTAGCTAATCAGAAGCTTCGAACGCTTGAGCTAGTTAAGCCAGTTATTACTTGTTGGAACTCATACTACGCAGCTTTTGAGCGTGCTATAAAGCTTTAATCTGCGTATAACTTATACGCTGAGCGCCACATTAGCCTATTAATTTTTTAGAACAGCCCCCTTGTCCCTTGCCATCCTTAATCCCAGTCAACTCGTCGCTCCCAATATGCGCTGTTTGGAAATTCCCTTGACTTGCCCACTGGAACCGCCCGTCGCAAATGCCGATGCAGCAGTTGCCGGCGGCACCATTCTGAAAATTGTGCCTGCCGTCCTTGTCCAGCTCCAGGGTGCTTATGCGTTGTTGTCTCCTTCAACAAACTTTCCCGCCTCCGCCACTCCTCTTCCTCCACCACGTAGTCCGGAATGTGCATCCCCGTCTCGCCATAACACAGGGACCACTCATTGGCGTCTCTCGCTGTATAGCATTTAGAGCACAGTCGATCCCTTAAATCCTTCCTGTGCGTCAAACAGTTGCACACCGCGCCGCTGAAACATCCTTCCACTAAAGAGCTAGCCGCCGTCCGCGCCTGCGCTTCAATAGCGCATTTCGTTGTAGTCTGAACAACCAGTTTAGAAAAAAACGGTATTAGCCTTATCTTGACAAAGCTGAGACCATCCTTGTTCAAAATATTTCTTGCCACAAAGCCGAAGCATTGGCACGTCCCGCCACAGAAACGCACAGTAAGGAAAGAGCCTCCTGTTCTGAGGTAAATGAACCATCGTACATCCTTTTCAACAAGTATCTCGCATATCAGGTGAGTAGGGAGGCCAGGAGATGCTTAGGATGCCTCTCTCCCGCATCTCAGCTAGGGTAGCTGCTGCTGCGTGCCCTGGTGCTCCATCCTGCATGACGCTGAGATGAGGATTAAGGCGTAACCACCCATGGATAACAGGCATTATCCTCTCACAGTAGGTGTTGCTAGTAATCTCCAAGATGGAAATCGCGAGTGTATTACCGTGCTGGCATGCATTTGCGCCGACGGAACTGCCCTTACGCCTTCTCTGATCTACCAGGCAGCATCTGGCAAGCTCCAGGACACCTGGCTACAGGAATTCAATCCCCAGAGTGATAGAGCTTTCTTTACATCGTCTCCGACGGGGTGGACGAGCAATGATATCGGGCTTGCCTGGCTCGAACAGGTGTTTGATCGCGAGACGAAGGCGAAAGCTCGCATCACGCGCAGGTTACTTATACTTGACGGCCACGGTAGCCATGTTACGATGAAGTTTATTAACTTCTGCGATAACAATAAGATCCTCCTCGCTATTCTGCCGCCTCATTCTACCCATACTTTGCAGCCGCTCGATGTGGGGATGTTCAGTCCTCTGGCGACAGCTTACTCCACCGCGCTGGCTTCCTACCTAGATATGTGTCAAGGCATCTGCTCTATCACGAAGCGCGACTTCTTTAGGCTCTTCTCCATCGCCTGGAGCATCGCGTTTACAGAAAAGAACATCCGCAGCGCCTTCGAAGCCACCGGGATCGCGCCGCTCAACCCTCAAGTAATACTACAGCGGTTCGTCACCAGCGATCACTCGCGGCCTAGCTCAGCCGGAAGTATGAGTTCAGTGTTCAGCGCGTCGGATTGGAGGCGGATGTTAAGAGCACTCTGTCGGAGCACTTCAAGATGAGCGATCTCGGTCCAGTTGCCCACTATCTAGGAGTAAAGGTAATCCGCGAGGATACTGCATGGGGCAGCAAGATCAAGCCAACCCAGCGTGCATATGTCGAGAAGGTGTTAAGGACCTTCGGCATGGCAGATTGTACTCCTGTGGCGACTCCTATGGACGAAAATCTTGTGCTGGAACCCAGTAAAGAGGCGTCAGTCTCGCAGGATTGCAGGTGGTACCAGCGAGCAGTTGGAAGCCTCATGTATTTGATGCTCTGCACTCGCCCGGATATCGCATTCGCAGTCGGTCAGCTGGGCCGCTTCGCCGCCAACCCGTCAGAGAAACACTATGCGGCCTTGAATAGACTTCTTCGGTACTTGAAGGGTACTAGTGACTACGGCCTGGCGATAGACACACGAGGTCAGTCAGATATTCTCACAGGCTACATAGACGCGAACTGGGGAAGGGACGACTGGGGGTTATGTCTTTACATTTGCCGGCACAGCTATCAGCTGGAAGTCGAAGCGTCAGGGCACTGTGGCGCTGTCTAGCTGTGAAGCCGAGTACATCGCAGAGTCTGAGGCCGCAAAGGAAGCGATATGGCTACAGCGATTAGCACAGTTGCCAACAATCAATCGATCTACAGATTGATTACCGGATTAGGCATGTCACGGTCCTCATGGCGGTCTTTTTACGCTTAATTGAGTAATCAATCTATAGATCGATTGATTGTTGGCAACTCTGGCGATTAGGCAAGACGAAGTTTGAGTCCTTTCGACGGATGGTTGGCTTGCGAAGAATTGATGAGTAAGGCAATAGCTCTAGAAAAATAGAGGACGTGTGTATGCCTAGCGATAGTTAAGAGGGAGCACTGCCCTCATCGAGGGGGAGTGTCAAGATAGGCGATGAATGCAGTAGTCATGTGACTGATGTTCTATGACTACTTGGCGTTAGTACTTAGTCTCTAGTCTTACCTTGACAATACAACAACTCTTACACCCCCAAGTTGTAACATAGGCTCTTAATTTAAATGTCGTATTGATAAATACACTAGTAGAGTTGATTTTCGGGTGTGGGTTTCGGAGTTTTGGTTTCCGACCTCCGGCATGTAATAGTCCGCCGTAAACGCTGGCGCGCGCCACCGCTGCGGCCTCGGCCACCTACTCGGGCCAACTACTCAGCGCGCCGCACCGAACAGGGCCTTATACTCTACTATAAAATCTTATAATAATAGCTATTATAGGTGGCTCTATAGCCTCATGATTAGTTAGAGTAATATGGTGTTCGCCGCGCATTGAGTGAACCGGCTCATTGGGTGCACGGACACGGTAGGTGGTGGCTCATGTTACCGATATTCAATTGTTTCCGATTAGCTAATTTCTGCCAGCACTGCCTTAATTACCAAACCTCTGCTAAGAAATTCTCCATGCTTGTCAATTGCAAATTCAACAGTCTGTTCCACTCATCCGATACAGACCATCCCCCGTTAGCCATGCTAAGTAAATATTCCCGCAAAACAGCCTTTGATACAATGTCCCGCATCTCAACTGGAACACTTGGGTGATCCATTAATGGATACCATGGCGTCTCAAATTGACTATCTTGGACATTCTTCGCATCGAGACGTGTCACATCGAAGGGTCCCCGTAACCTTTCCCCTAGTGCTATAATCTCCCGCATTGTTGTTTGTGTTCCACGAATACCGCCAACCTCAGGCCAAGGCTTGGAATAGTCTAGAGCTGCAGCCACAACCGATGCCATGTCTGAAACTGTTGTAATCGTTACGGGCGCATCTTCTGAACCAGAGATAACGATAGCTTGTCGGTTGTGGAAGTCAACCATCATTTGCATACTATGGAAATGAGGTGAAGTGCTGTGTGGGTGCGCGAGGTAGTTGGCAAAGAAGCCAGGTTGGAAAAGACAGTATTGAATAACCTGTATGGGTTTAATGGACGGCAAGTAAGCTAAGTATTCGTATAGGTCAAGCATACCTTTGTCTTCGAATTGACTTCTGCTAGGTATTCTACCACCTTGTCTTTCCATACGTAGTGGGCAATGTTGCTGTTGCTTTGACTGTCTCCAAATAATATCATCAGCCAAATAGTTTATCACGACCACGCTTAAGGGACACTTCGGAGGTGGTATACTCACGCAGACCACTGGGAAGGAGCAAATCTGCTGACGCCAGCCTCGATGGCCGCATCGATGATTTGTTTCTCGAGCTTAATATTTGCGTCCCCATCCATCGTGACTGCGAAGGACAAGACCGTATCAATACCACGGAGAGCCGAAACGAGGGAGGAGTAATTGTTGTAGTCCACCATGATCCATTGAATTGCGGGTGGTAGGTCGGCTGGAGGTTCAGACTATCCTGTTTGAGCTCGTTCGCAACATCCAACAGATAGTTAAGATTACCAACCTTGCGACTTAGGATAGTCACTTCATGGTTCCCCCTTTTAGCAATGGCGTCAATGACCTCCCGTCCGACATCTATGATAATTGATGTTAGTACCCCAGTTAAGCTTCATCTTGGATACACCACGCCGGGATACTTACTACTGGAGCCTCCAACAACAGCAACTTTACCCATTTTTTAACCGAGGTTGAGGAATCTATGTGTGTTACCTCTTAACAGGAATATCAATATAGTTGTTAAATGATCGTTATCAGGCGGGATGCGTTCACTATTTATGGATGACCCTGACTAGTCACGTGGAAAATCAATTTGGTCAACTACTGCAGGCTGCGTACCTGTACATCGGCAATTCCCTCAGCCGTAATCGAAATGTGCAAGTTTGTCGGCTATACTGAAGGTTTCGGCTCTATTTGGTTGGCAGTGTCACCGTTTTGGCCCGCTTTGGTCCGCCGCAACTTCTTCGTGATTGTCGACGTTCTTGGCCATAGAGGCTCCTCGTCGAGATGACGACACCACCAGTCGCCCTCAAGTTCGTAGGCCTCTGCATCCTTGAGGGTATTGCAGTCACACGGACAAAACGGAGGCTCTGGATAGCTCAAAGAGGAACATTATGGGTTGTATAAGCACTAAACAGGTGCTTAATTAACTGATAAAGCTAATAAAATGAATCCTCTGATTATACTGTCCAATCTGCCGTTTTACTAAACACTCCTCCGGTTTCGTCCCCGTCTAGGTAACCAAACAGGGCCTTTTTTATCAACTTCGTGTTCGGACGACCCACAACCCACCCATCGAAGCTTTTACAGACTCTACAGTAATTTCAAGAGCCTAGCGATGTTTCTGTGCGCATTATGTGCTCCCACACGAAGTTTAAGATGTCCTCCATTGTACATAAACATCTTCTTTTTAAGCTTGCTATAACGTGTTCCACGAGCGAGTGCCGCATCACACAAACTTTGCGCGCCTCATTAAGCGTATAGCTACACTATAGATAGCAGCAGCACTGCGATTGCTGTATTTGATTAGAATTGATAGAGATAATAGCAAGCTGGGTATCTACTTCACTTGAAGCTAATAGAGGGTGTTTTGTTGAGCCATTGTACGTCAAGATGAGAGAAGTGCGCAAAGTGGGTAGAGTGCGCCCTTTACATTGACTGGATAAACTGCCGGGATGCGCACTCTTTACCTAAGATGGACGGTTCTCAACATTTGAGAGTCTACGGAGTAGATTTTGGAGGTTACGCTTATCCGTCGGTGTCTGCGATTTGCCTAGAATCCAATGGACGACTAATTTCGGACTAATTATCAGGAACCCCTACATGGCGGGACGGACGAATTACCGGAAATTCACGAAACAACGCTTTGTCTACTATTTCCTACAATTGTTTATACTTATCTACAAACCACAGTCTTCCATTTTCCACATAATACCTGTTTACCTGGAACATTATCTTGTGTGACGTATTTCAGGATGAAAGAACTCTTCATCTCTCCAGGTATGGGTATACGAAATGAAATGTACTGATCTTCTCTACTAACAACGCTGCAGGCCTTAGAGGCGAAATCGTCAACTCCCCAGTTCCTCAGCCCGGTCCGGATCAAGTCCTCATTCGTGTCGTCGCAGCAGCACTCAATCCAAAGGACTGGAAGGCAGCTGAACAGCTGGGCCTTGTCTTGAATCCGGGAGATGACATGGCAGGAATTGTAGAGGGCGTAGGTGCCAACGTCTACGAGTTCAAACCAGGCGACCGTGTCGCTGCTTACCATGAGAGCTTTGAGCCTTACGGAAGTTTTGCCGAATTCTCCATCGCCCCTTCTCACACCGTTTTCCACGTTAGTGAAGAGACCGCTTTCGAAGACGTGGCTGCAGTTCCGCTGGTGGCTGCCACTGCCGCATTAGGCCTGTTCAGTCGACTCCGCTTGCCACCTCCCTGGGACATTACACCAGACGCGGCTACTCGTGGACCATTGCTTATATATGGTGCAGGAAGCGCTGTGGGAGCCTACGCAATCCAGCTTGCTGTAAGAGCCAGGTTACATCCCATCATTGCTATCGCAGGCCGGTCAAAAGACTACGCAGCGACTCTTATTAAGCCGTCCAAAGGTGATCGCGTTTTCGACTATCGCCAGGGCGTCGATACAGTGGCTGCGCAAGTGCGGGAAGCAATAGGGGACAAGGGAATCTACCATGCTTTTGATTGCATTTCCATGCCCGGTACCGATGATTTTATTGGACGCTTGATCAAAGCAGAAGAGCCCAACAAATGTTCAGTTGCTACGGTCTTACCTCGCGCGACGAAGGACGTCAGCTTTATGAAAGTCCCAAGTTCTGTGCAGCTTTCCTCGATGACTGGTATTCCCGACGGCGTTGAAGTTAAATGGACCTCTCTGAGTTCAATTCATAGGGATGAAAAGGATTTTGGGTACGTGTTTTTTCGGTACATTGGAAGGGGTATCCGAGATGGCTGGTTGAAGCCTGTGCCACGAGAAATTGTTGCTGGAGGCCTGGACGGAATCACTGACGCGCTGCGGAAGATGATGAATGGGGAGCACAGTGCTACCAAGTATGTAATTCGTATTGCCGATACAGCGAGTGTTGGGAGTGCGTAATAAACACTCTTTTTGGGCATTGTACCGTCTGAAGGGCGAAGCGAATGGTATAATATCAGAGCCTAAGCTCTCAGACCGTGTCTAGAGCTCTAGATATAGCTATCTTGAAACGGTAGAGGAAGCTGGGGGGAATTGCATTGATTCTTGAGAGTTGGTACATGCCACGGTAACTACCGTAGTTCCCCTGACACCTGAACGAACCTGAACGACTACATAGACACCGAATGCTTCGTTAAGACTAAGCGGACTTGCAGCATCTTCAGCGTTATGTTTAGTGTCAGCTCTCGCAGCGCTATGAGGTTCTGTGAAGCAAGCGCCTGAGCTGTGTCGCTGTTAGTTGTTGTGAAGATGACAGAACATAACTCAGACTGGGGCAGATAGTCGGCTAAGTCCGCGGCTGCTGTCGTGGACGAGCCGCTAGATCGCAGAGTGGTGTGCTCTGCGTTATCGAAGACCAACAAACACTGCCGCGCACTAATCTCTATTACACAGCGTTGTGCAAGCTACTTCACATCGGCCTGATCATTGTCCCACCCGGAAATACTGAGCTTCTGCGCAACACGTGCATACGACTGGTAAGGACTACCTTTGTCGCTTGCATCTATCCAAAAGACCGAACAATCCTTGTTGTCCTGCCTTGTTCTGTATGCAACTTCGAGCGCGAGCTGCGACTTGCCTGTTCCGCCAGGTCCAACGATCGCCAGTGTGGTCATAGAGACACCAAGAATCCCAAGCAGGCAGTATACAATGTCTTCCTCTTCCGTTGTTCTGCGATTTTCGACCCATCTCTCTCGCTTGGATATAGTGAACTTGTCCAAGGGGCAGTTGCGCAATGCTGCAAGTGGGATGCCGGTGATGTCGTGTAGTATCTGCAACGCGCGCGTGCACGCCTGGACTGACGGTGGAGTGCTCAAAACTGCGGTTCCCGCCACAGCGCGCAATGAGGGCGCGCAGATATCTCAGCACGCTACTGCAAGCTGCCGTATGCCAAGTGCTGCTAACAGCGCTAAACCGGAAGCTAGGTGGTGTTGGCTGGGACTTGGATTGCCAGTTCAGCAGAGATATGGATGAGCTGTCGTTTAAGTTAAAAGCAACTACTTTCTATAACTAGTAGAGACTGTGGTACGATCAAGTTTATCTTTGTTGAGGGTTAGCCTATAGGACAACGTGATTTCCATGTACACCGGCTTGATAACGTCGTCCTTCATAGTTATGGGAGGTTCGAGAGTTCAAAGCTATCCTGGTCCTACATCGGGCGTCAGTCGAAGAAACGTGGATGATGAACGAAACTGGGGTGATTGGCCGAAGCGAGACGCTTACTTGGAATGGGGGCATCTCTCCACCCGTCCTTGCCAAACTCAATTAGACCGTCACTCACGTTGTCCTCATTACTCTTCAGCTCATCCCTGTATTGCACCACACATCCCTCCGACACGGCTTCTTTCAAGTCAAATACACCTCCCGTAGTCCCGCGCATCAAGAACACTACCACAGTCCCGTTCGGGCGCATAATTTGCCGGCAGTTGGGCGGCGGCAGGTGGGGGCCCGTGGACGTCACGTAGATGGGGACGAAGCTCTCGCGCACGCGCTGGAGCAGCATGGCGACGGCCGAGGCGCGCGAAAGGAGGGTGAAGCCATCTGGTGCGGATGCCGACGAGTGCATCGGCAGCGGGTCAGTCCAGGCCGCGTCCAGGGCGAGCGCTGCGCCTGGAAGGACGTCAAGAGGGTTGGTGTTGGGCAAGGCCTTGTCTGCATGGCGTGAGGTGAGCCAGCCGGTTGTCGGGCACATTCGCCAACGACTCACCACCGTTCTGGAGTGCATGGTTGCATGCCGCGAGCTGGTAGGCGTCGGTCCACTGCAGCAGCATCTGTTGCGCGGGTTCTGCGGCAACCAACTTAGGTCATGCTGAACAGAATATACACGTCAGGATAATTTACCGTCCGACGTGGCTATCACATTATATACTTCGTCGGTCAGATTAGTCGTTGCGCCGAAAGCGGAGCACAGCCGAATCTTCTTTTCGTGCAAGTACGGGAGCATGCTCTTGTCGATTTTGACTGTCAGCTTGAATAGTGGTGATGACGGTGCAGCCATGTTGGACCCAAGTGAGTCGGGATGTTTGAAAGCTGAGTCTGGCAGAGGTGCGCTCTTGGTTAATTGCGAAAGTGGGAACTTCACGCTAAGGTGCTGCCCCACCAAACCCAATGCATCACCACGCTCAACACCACCCATTTTCTCAACGTTTTGTATAGCTATTGCTACTAAATGTAAACCTTAGGTGCCTGAGCATTATACCTATCTCTAATTTCAATCAGGCGGGGTGGGTAGTTGTCAATAGTGCGATTTATCTTCTCAACGCCAAGCTGCTTCTGCACATCGTAGAATCGCTTAACTCCTTGTTTCTCACTCCTACATCTCTTAGAGTAAAATTTTCTCTTGAGTAGAGATGCCTAGATCTCCATAATGCTGAAATCTGGAGATTTTGAAGAGGAGAGAATATATTCCATCCTATGTTTTTCCATCCACTTAACGGTCTTTCCATAAGATCTACTCTCCGCCTTTCTCTAGTAGATAGCTCCGTAAAGCTGGGAGTATGACTTGAGTGTATGTACGTGTGTTCATCTTGCCATTACGGTTTCTAGCGTTATAAGGTGCAATCTGATCGCGTCCATCTATCTCATTTGAGTGCTGCAACCTCTGGCATCTCCCACTCCTTAAAACTTGGCTGCTCGTGCTTGTAGCTACTCCAAAAACTCTCTCGATAGCCTTAAAAGAACAAGGTAGCTTCTCTTTTTGGTAGAACCAGTTTACAGCCAAGATGGCAGAGCGTTGCGGCGTCTCAATTTGGGGTGGGGAGTGATCTAAGATGAGCTCAGGCGGCGGCGTTTTAAGCTGAAACGAGCGACTAGACATAGCGCAAGGTGGTAGCATTGACTAGAAGAATGAGAAGCACCAAAATATCAACTTTTACTATACAATTATAGCTATCTGTGGTGTATGGAGTTCAGGTTGTTGATGCGGAACATGGATCATCACGGCGCTAGAGGCGGCAGGGGTGACTGCCCTCTTCGCCAAGTACGTTATCGGAACGTGATTGTTGTAGGTATTGCTGCTACTCTACATGATAACTGAGGCACCCGACAAGATTGCTACAGCCGAACCACCACCACGACAAAGTAACCCCCACAACCAGTTCACTAGATGATGCTTGTTATGCCGGGCCCTAAAATTTGAATCAGAACAGCTTCAAAATTACCCTTCTTCTTGGAACCACTAACTCGTGTATACAACGTTGTTGTTAATAGTAACGAAACCTTGGTTGATCGCAGCTGCTAGGTACGCCCCGCGATCCTGGCTGCCATTCGAGATGACGATAGGCGGGCCAGCGGCAGGGAGAACGGCCTTGCAGACGTCAACGACCTGCTGGGTCGCAGGCGCAAGGACGAAGGCAACTTCGGTAAACGCGTGATTGGTGAACCTGGTGCGATTTGGGTCCAAGGGGTTGTTGAAGTGCTGCGGCTTGTTTGGTTCCAACCAGGGGCTCAACCAGAAGGGGCTGTTCAGGTTCTGGTACTGCGGCCACCCAAACAACGGGCCGTCCGTGACGTAGCCAAACGGCTTCATGAATTGCCAGAGCGGTGGAAGGACCTACGGTCAATTGTTAGCGATTTCTGCCGGGCAGAGCATCAGTGCGCAGGGCACCATTGGCATCACGGGTTGCAGCTATCATTGAATTGAAGGTCGCCGGGATTTAATGCATATAGGTGCTCCAAAAGAAAAGGGAGAAGGAAAGAGTGGGAATACAGCGAGAGGGAGAAATACAAGAGAAGCGGCACCAATTAAGTCAAACCCTTACCAAGTTTAGATTGTTCGCGTGGTTTCCGAGGGCTTTAAAGGCCAAGGCGACAATTCCAGCAAGGTCGTAGCAGTTGCAGTACCGCCAACATCTCCAAGGAAAGGTAGCCAGCCCAACTACGACGTACGAAGGGCCGAGGAAGTTGGCGAGACGGAAGTTGCCCCCACGGCTAGTCGTGGCGAAGTAAGCGGCGCCGTCGGAGCAGTCATATCGGATTTTGGACGGCGTCGCAAAATTCCAGAGATTGTTCGCAATGAAGGCCATATATGTCGATTGTGTCGGCTGTAGGGCCTGGTTCAATCCTGCACCAGCAGCGTATGGCGGCACAGCCATCCGTAGGAGCTCAGCCCAGAGGACATTGTTGAAGATTGGATCAGGGTCCCCGACAAGCACGTTCATCTCGATCCTCGTCGGGCCGGGAGCGACTGATTTAAGCGCCGGGAGTGCGCCCTCGGCCGTAATGGCCCAGATCCAGTCGCCGGCAGCGCGGAATGGGTAGTTGATGAAGAGGTCGGCCAAGAAAGTGAAGTTGGTGGCGGTGAAGGAGCCATCGAGGCCTGTCCAGGCAGTATACTGACTTTCAATCCCAACGTCTCCACAAACGCCCGTGAGTTTGAACTTCACCCCGGTCCACTGCGAGTCCGCGGTAAAGTCATGGTGTCCTCTGACGGTAATGGGAATGCCGCGGTTTCCATTGGCAAGTTGGAAGGCGACTGGAGTATCAGACTGGTCAACAGCTGTAGGGACATTGTCCCCGGTTTGCCAAAAGATAGGACGGATCGGCCTCCGCGACGTGCTGACGACGCCGATGTCGAAGCCGACGCGGACTACGTGTCTCTTTGGTGCGCCGGCCAAGGCACCCATCGGAGCTTCGACTGAATTGATGACAAGATGCATCTTGGATTGTGATGTGAGGCTTACAGGAAATCAAGACAAAAGGCACTGAAAAACTGGCAGAGCCTGTAGGCATCGAAGTATTAGCGAACGAAAAGGTACGATCAAGTATTGAGTAGATGTTGCATCCTTATTTTCGGAGTGCGGACTGGCCGATTGCCACATGATGCACACGACATAACATGATCTCTACTGATTTTTTTATAGGATTCATGGCCGGTTACTGGTTCGATGCCATAGAAGCTGTGACGCCAGGGTCTCAACATCAAGGCCAGATGCATGAAGTCCATATGCAAGTCAGAGTGGCGTGTGGTGGCGCGGACTCAGCTCAATTTGATCCGGGTGAGCGACTCTGTATACAAGCTGGGTCAAGATACCTACGCTAGCTATTTGAGGACGCAGAGCCAGCCCACTTCCTGGCTCCTACATCACACATCACACAAACACACTAGATACACATTGTGCCCTCTGCATTGTTTCTGCCTGGCATTCAAACACCTCATTCCACCACGCAGCACAACCACGCCCGTTCTATTTTCTCCTCTACTATGCCGAAGGATTTGATCGTCGTCGACTACGAGACGACAGAACCCCATCAGGTTCTCGCGCCCATTGAGGCACTCTTCGAGAAAGGCCTGACGCCGGGGGCCACACTCCAGGAGGGTGCCAGCAATGCGCCACTGGACTGCGACACGCTGGCCAAGGTGCTCAGCAGCAAGATGAAGCGAGGCCAGGCCTTGAGCATCGCCGACACTGTCGTCAACACTGAGGGCACCACCGTTACTTACTTTCTCGGGCCCGCCTCGCCCAGCAATGACCAGATGGTGACGGATTATTACATTGTCAAGGTCCACGTTTGTAGTGACGCGTGCAAGGCCAGTAACGTCATGAAGGACTATCTTGCCAGTCACCAGAATTTCGACGTCGACGATGACAGGCTCAACTTGAAGCCAGTCAACAACGACGAGGATGCCCGGCTAGGTGACTTCGCCCTGCGTTCGGCGAGTACCATCTTCTGGATTCGCGGCGAATCCGTCTTTGTTTCTGTCAGCCACCAAGTCGACGCGGTCGACAACAACAACCCATCCGCATGCAAGTGTCTCTCCACATGTCCCCAAGACGCCGTATCTGTGTATATTGACATTAGATAGCTTCCGGCGGCGGCCCAAGCAACGATGCCATGGTAACGCAAATCGCGCGCCTGCTCGACCAGCATCTGGTCACATTTTGGGTGACGGACTTGAAGCAGCAAATACGGCCGCGGCCAGGAATCACGTCATCCGCCCCGATCATCGCGAAGATGGGCGAGACTTTCACCGTACAGCTAACGAACTTGACCGGTGTGCACACACTCAAGACAGCTGAGGTGGGTGACAGTAAGGTGGCCGTGCTGATTGAGCAGGGGGACGCCAGCGGCAAGTTCGTCTTCATTGCGATGCAGCCAGGTGAGACGACGTTGACCCTCCGCGTGGCGGACGCGAAGACGCTTGCGATCGCTGAGGTGCCGGCTAAGGTGAAAGTAGGTGCGCCCACATCGGGTTGATTGGGCACAAGTCGTACACATGCACGCACAGGCATGCATGCTTCTCTCTCCTTTAGTTTGTGCGTTGAATTGAAGCCCTTATTATTATTAAATTTAGTCTATCTCGGGCTGTCCAAAGACAAAAACGGGATGGATCTATGCGGCCAGTATTGGATCAAGTATGCAGCTCAACCCTGGCTGTCGAGGCAATAGCATGTAAGATGCGTAATATTTACACCACAATTGCCCGCATTAGCGACTGCAAGTCGGGCATCCACTTGCATGTCTCCTGATATCAGACAGCTGGCCACGAGTTTCGAAGACACGATAATAGTGTCATCCGACAAAATCACCGGTATTAGTGTCGTAATCAAGACTCGAAAGCTGAATTCCAAAGAGACAAGGAAATGTCGGATGCAGTGCATAAAGACGAGATAAATTCTAAGGGACATATAACCGCGTAGGGTCGCGAATATGTTCATTCGATATACTATAGTGTGCAGATAGTAGACTGTAGACGTAGAGAGCACGTAAAGGCTTGGAAGTGGCGGGCGTGGCTTTCGGCTTCCGTTAGTATTTGGTGACTACACTAAAATACTACAGTACTCATATTGTAACGCCAAATCACTTTGGAGTAGGCGTAAAAGTGGACTGGTGGCGTGAGCTCGACCGGTGGTCTTATTGGAGCGATGCCAAGCAATGTCATCCCACTTTCATCATTCCACAGCCTTCCAGCTGGCGGTTGAACAACCTTCAGATATTAGGCAGGGATCGTAGAGACAGAGACACTCCTAGAGAGTACCGGGTAGGGATGTATAAAGTGGCTTCAATCTCCATCAAATCCACAGACGGTCATCAAGCTACGAACCAACTTCCCTGAAGACTCAGAACAAGAAAGTTTTAGCAAAACTCTCTATCACCTCAACCACAATGGCAGAGTACACCCTATATATCAAGATCGACCAAACCCATGTCAAGCACTTCAACACCAGCGGCTACAAACTCTGCATGGCCAACGGTGTCGAGGCTAATGACGTCATCAACTATAACGTCGTCGCCTTCTCTACCCGTAAGTCGAACCCCCCTATCAAAGAACCTCCACTCCGAATACCCGAAATAGAAACGCTAACAGTCACGCAACAACAGTTAGTGCCGCCAAGGTCACCATTACCTGGAAGGAAGAATACTATATCGCCGCCACCCACGACAGTTTCTCAGGCGGAAGTACGCAAAACAGTTCCTTCTAGCTCCCCTGCTCCCCAATGACTCAAAGCAATATACCTAACCCGCACCAACAGAGAAGTTCACCGTCGCCACAACTTCCAAGCCCATCTTGTTCGGCGAGACTTACCAATTGCCCAGAGACTGGACCGACACAACACCCAACCTCGACCCGCACGCGCCACAGGCGGGTTTCCTGTTCGTTAACAAGACCCCAGCCGCTTCAGCCGTGGTCTACAAGAAAGTTAATGGCAGCATTGCCCCAATCTACGTCAGCGCGGCGGGGCCCCTGCCCCCAGGCAAGGAGTCTCTAACGCCCAAGCTGAGCGTTGGAGTCTGGTTCCAGGCCGGGAGCGAGACAGGAACCATGATCTCTGACTTTGATACTGACATGCTGACCGTGGACTTTACTGGCGTGACAGAGCATACAATCGAGTATAGCACCGATGGCACATGGAATGTTACTGACTAGCCTGGGCCTAATTTAGTATGCGAATGGTAGGAGTGCTCGAGCCGGGGTGTTGTCTTGGAGGCTGGGCTAATGCATCGCTATATACAAGGTGATGCTGCAAAGACCTTTTCTAATCCTCTATAATTGCTTCTGTTAAGGATTTTGTTTTAAAATTAATCTACTTCAAAATGCGAAAGTTAGGAGCCTAACTATGAATATCTCGTTTATAAAACAGATGATCACACGAACGGTGCCTTACTTGAATTACTTGCACTATATATGGCAACCAACTGCATAGAACTCCTAGACTTCGAGTCCACCAAACTAGTGTTGACCTGCACATAGTTTACCTATTTTGCTACCTTTACTCCGTGTTGCTCGGATCGCCTGGGCCGTGTCTGCCATAAATTGCTCGATGTCGGCTTTTGATGAGCGTTTGCCTAGTCCCGATGCGCTTTCGAAACTTATCTCACGGCCATTTGTATAGTTCTTGAATAGCCCGTTCGCTCGATTCTCTTGCCCTGCTAGTTTCAGTAAAAGCAGCCTCTGCACCTCTAAGATCCCTTCAATCTCGTGGGGATGGCGTCTTGGATTGCGGAGGGTTATATTTGTTTGTTCCTTGACTTGACCTTTATCATTAAAAACTCTACCTTTCTGCTTCTCTGCTCGGTTCGTATAGTGATGATCTTTGATCAAACTCCTGAACGGCGTGTCTGGTCTCCAGTTTTCTAGCATAATGGTTCGCATCTAGCAAAAGTGAAGGAGAGGCAAGTTAGCCAACAACGGCCAATCATCTCTCAATTCATGTCTCTCTTTTTCTCCGTCTTGCGTGTATTCGGCGATGGCAGTCAAGGCTTCATCGCTAAGCAGCGGTGACGGAGGTGGCCCTCCTTCCATTGAGCAGCTCACTAGAGATTCTAACGCGCGACCGGTTTCGACGCCTTGAGGGTATGCATTAATTGCATACGTTAGAAGAGCGGCTATTATTCCCTCGGCAAACGTTATATTATTGTCGTATGCTCGGTGAGCTTACTCTTTGTAATAGATAATTATCTACATTTGAGCCTCGAGGCTAGGATAGCAAGCCAACAGAATACCTAATCTAAGATAGGTAGTTACTACGCACTATCGTTTCCCTATCTTTTTGTGCTTCTAGAGGCTCGCTCGGCGTCGTTTCCACGTGCGTATTATACTAATTTAGGCTATTATAGGCCTAGTTAGCCTAAATAGTACTTATTTATAGCTTATATTATAACCTATATCTTTTCTAGAACTAATTAAGTATAGAGGTAGGTAGGTTAGCTAATAGTTCCTAGGTATTTTCCTCTTCTAGGTAGTTTTTCTATTTTATTAAGTATAACTATTTACTATCTTTCTATATTCTATCCTTTACCTACTCTACTTTATATATATCTTTATCTATTATATTTAAGGCTTCCTATAGAGGTTTCTTAGAGTATAGGATTACTCTTAGTTATATATACTTCTTAAGTAGTAAGGTATAAAAGACTAGGCTAGTAAATAGGTTAGGGGTACCTATTAATAGGTTAGGTTAGGGTTTAGTTACTACCCCTCTAGGTTAGGTTAGGTTAGAGTCGTATAGGCCCTAGGTA
>JAJTIZ010000298.1:0-26812 GCA_021365335.1 Phaeosphaeriaceae sp. PMI808
CGTTTAGGTATATCTATTAGAGCTAGTAGTAGGTCTTATAGGTTAAAACCTATAAGTTACTCTAATAGTAATATACTAGTAGTAGCGCTTTTAGTAGTATTAAGTAAAAACTATATATAAGGTAATACTACTTCCTAGTCTACGTCTACGTTAGCTATATAGAAATATTATAATATAATCTCTATAGTTTAATTTATTTATTTAGACTACCTATTAGTCTCTAGGTACTACACTATTAATATAAAGTATTTTATTATAGTTTTTTTAAATATAGCTTACTAAAGTTCGCTAAGGAAACGTTAGTCTTAATCTAATATAACTACTTTTAGTATACCCTACTTATATACTATTAAGGCTTCTATTAGTATAGCTCTCTATTCTATAGTAGATTAATTAGTCTTACTAGGGATTAGTAGGATACGCTTTATCTACTTATAGGTTACTATTATAAGTACGTCGTTTCTATTTTTACTTACTAGTAGTATAGTAACTAGGTCTATAGTAATAGTGTAAAAAGGTATACCTAGGGATTATATTAGTTCTATTACGCTATATAGTTAATACCTCTCTATATAGTTCTAAAGGTACGCTAGGTAGTAATATATATACTTTTTTAAGTATTTTATAAGATAGTATATAAATATTAATAAGTTTATATATTAATATATCCTATAGAAACCTTAATAGAAATAGTTATTATATACTATTTCGAATACCTCTTTTATTAGTACTTTTAGTATATATAAGTATTCTATACTATTAATACTATTAATAAAATAGAGTATATTATTTCTATAAATAAAATTAATACCTTTAAGCTAGTATAGTATAACGTTAGCATTATTAGTACTAGCTATAAGCTAGTTAGCGTCTCTATCCTCTAGGTTATCTATAAGTATATCTAATATTTACTTCTAGTATAGGTCTTCTTTATATACTATTATAAGCTTATCTTTAAAATTATTATTAAGAGTAACTAGTAACGCGTTAAATATATATATTAGTCTACTAATATATTTAGAGGACTAGAATATACTATATAGTTCTACTTCTATAGTAAGCTTTTAAGCTAATATTATTATCTCTATTACTTCGCACAAGCTACTATAGTACTAGTATTCTAAGTTATTAAGTATATTTATTATTAGGTTCTTCTATACTACTTATCCTTATAGTTAGCTTAAGTAGTCTAGTATAAAGTATATATAACCTAGTCTATACTTAACTATTAAGTTTAGGAATATCTATAAGTATTAGGCGTATTAGATAAGTTTAATATTTAGCTTATCTAAGGAGTTAGAAGTAAGATACTTCTATTAAGTAATTACTATAACTATACTATAATCTATAAATATATATATTATACGTAATAAAGCTATAGTATAGTATAGTTTCTTTACTACCTAAATAATAGTAGATATCTTAAGCTCTATAGGGTAGTAGTTTATCTCTACTACTAATAGTTACTTAGAAAGGAAAAGAATAAGTTGAATTAACCTATCTAAGAAATCTTTAACTTTCTTTAACTAGACTATAGGGCTATTTACTATACCTTTAAAACCTAGTAGAGCTAGTATATTTTCTAGAACTAGGTCTAAATCGCCTTATATATAATATATAAAAATACTAATTCTCTATTTCTTTAACGCGTCTATTTCTAGGTATAATAGTTACTTTAGATTAGTATAGTATAGCTTTATATTACGTATAAGTACTATCTATATAGTGTAAAAAGCTATAGTTATATCTATATATAGTTTAATATAAATATAATTCCTAAACTCCTTCCTTTAGTACTTACTACCTAAGGCTTTATATATAAGTTCTATCTTAAGGTCCTATAATAGTACTAATAGCTATATAAAATATAGGACTTTATTATATAAATAGCTAACTACTCTAATATAGGTTTCTAGCTTAGACGCGTTAGTAGGAACTATATTTAATTTATTACTACTATTCTCTTATTAGTAGTTACTATACCTAGTATATCTACTTTCTATCCTAATATTATAGTAGATAGGTATCTAATATAGTATTTAGCTAGGTTAAGTAAGAAATAGAGCCTATCTAGTAATTTAAATACTCTATAGAAGTAGTCTTTATACTCTTCTAAGCTTAATAAATAAATAATAAAATTATTAATATAGACTTATATAAAGTTATAGAACTTATATATAATATCTTCTATCTAGTACTATATATATTATATTAAGTTAATATATCCTATTACTATAATATAAAGATACTCCTAACTCTAATAGCTATTAATAGTAAACTTATATCTATCTTCCTTAGTAATAAGCTACTAGTAGAAAAATAATATACTATTAATAATACTTATATATATAGAGCCTTAAATATCTTAAATAATATTAGCCTATTTTTATAGTAGGTAAGAGTCCTTAAGTACTACTTTATTTAGAGTATAGAGATTAATAACTAGCCTTCCTTTCTATATAATATTACTATCTTTATCTATAACTATTTTCTAGACTATAAAGACTAGGTATCTAAAATAGGTACTTTATATACTCTAGCTTATTTTACTATTAACGTAGAGCTAGTTAAAGAGCTTATCTATAAGCTATTATTCCTCTAGTATAAAGTTATATAGTTAGATATTAAGTTTAATATTCTCCTAATCTAGAATTAGTAGGATTCTTATATAGTAGTCTTTACTTACGTTAATAGTAGATTATTAGTCTAAAAAGAGGGCTAGGAAACTATTATAGAGTAGAGCTAGTTTTACTATATTTACTAAGTATAGTATACTATATAAGTAGATACTACTTAGTAGCTTTATTTTATTTTTAAATCCTACTATACTAGGTATAGCTACTACTAGCGCTAGCGACTTATAGACTTAAAAGTAAGTATCTATATCTACTAATAAGTATATCTAAGTAGTATAGAGTTTTATATAATAACTAGCTTATTTATATTATTATAGTATAGTATTATTTTAGTATTTAAGTCTATAATAGCTAAGTATACTACTGCGTAAAGTATTAGCGTATAGTATAAGTAGAATTTAAGATTATACTCTATTAGTAGGGGCTTAGTAGGTTGTATTAGGATAAATACTACTAATTAAGAAGGTAGTACTATCTATCCTTTTACTAGGATTTTATATATAGGCCTAGTTACTTTAGCTTTAGCGTAGCTATAACTTAGATATAGATATTTTAGTAATATAGTAGGATTATACCTTACTTACTAATATCTATAACTACGTCTTTAGGGCCTAGTATATCTATACCTAGTAGGAGACCTACTTTAAAGTTTTATACTATTTATAGTTTAACTTATATAGCTATAAATACTTCTTTACTATTACTAATCTAATATATAGGTATATAGTACTTTTAGTATAAGTATTATATTAATATACTACTTCCCTAATACTACGTAGTATTATTAGTTTCTCTATTACTTTATTTATATATCTAGTATATATTACTTTAGAAAATCTTAGTTAATAAGTATAACTAATACGCTAGTATTAGGTATAACTATAATATTAGGGCTATCTATATTAAGTTTAACTACTATCTTTAGGTAATACTATCTATACTATTCTAGTATAGTTTCTTATATAGGTATAATAAGTATATTATTAGTATATATACTAGTATAAATAAGAATAGTTAATCTATTATAGTAGGTTTATAAGAGTAAATTATAGGTAAAGATAGATTATCTAGAAGCTTTAATTATAATTCTATAGCTTAGATATCTATATAAACTAGAACGCTAGGAGGAAATTTAGTTTAAATACTAAAAACTTAAATTAAAGGTATATTAGCTTTATACTATATAGTATCTAGCTTAGTAGCTACGCTATCTCCTAAGGGAGCCGCGTAGTTACTATTACTAAGGGGCTTACTTATATATAGTATAAGGCCTAGTAGTTTTTTAGTTAATCTATAGCCTTAGCTATACTAGTAAAGTAGCTAGTATCTTGTAAATAGTTATATAACTTATTCTTTAATATAAATAATTCTACGTATATAGAGTATATTTATAGTATATACTTCTTAGTTATATCTTTATATTCTATAAAAGATAGTTTACTAGTTACTAATCTAATAAACTATATAGGTTAGTACTATCTATATTATAGTATAGTATACGTAGTAGTATTAGCTTTATATTAGAAGTATATTATAAGTATCCTTATATTTATTATTATTATATTCTTTACTATAGTACGCTAGGTTAATATCTTATTATCTCTACTATTATACCCTTCTATTAGTATAGATTACTACTAGTTAATAAAGTAGCTTAGTTTACTATTATTAGTATAGGTATTAGTATTTTAGATATATTCTTTAGAAATAATAAAACTACCTTATAGGCGTTAGTACTACTATAGTGTCCTCTCTATATTATTAAGGTATATTTCTATTTTAGTACTAAGGTATATTTCTATTCTAGTACTAGGGGTATTAATTTTACTACTATATATATTATCCCTACTATTATTAGTTATACTATAAAATATACTATCCTTAGGCGTTTTATTACCTAATTCCCCTATCTAGCTATATAGAAATATAACCCTATAGTAGGACGTTTAAGTATCCTTACTAGTAGTTATTAGGTCTTAGATTTAGCTATAACTAGAAATTTAATATATTATAAGGTTAGTATAGTAGTTAATATATATTAGTTAGTCGCTACTAGCTTAATAGCTAGTAGGTTACTAACTAGAATATTAATACTATCCTATCTTATCTAGTATAGGGTTAGTACTAACCTTTAGGTACCTACTCCTTTAGTACCTTAGCTTAGCTTTAAGTAATTAGATAAACTTATTATATTATATTATAGGGTTATTAGTTAGGTTAGCTATTATAAGCTTAATATTTATATCTAGCTTACTATAGATATAATCTATCTAGAACCTCTTATTATAAGCTAGGTCTATATAACCCTATTCTTATAGATTTCGTACTACTATTACTATAAATAATAATTAACTTACTAGTAACTAAATCCTATATAGTAAACTTTATAGCCGCGAGCTCTTATCCTACTTCTAACTTAGTCTTATAAACTTATCTATAAGTAGTTTAGTCTAGTTCTCTAGCCTTTACCTACTATTATAAATTATTTACTACCTTTTAGAAGCTAGTATTAGTACTATACTAATATATCTATCTCTAGTATTTCTAGAGATATACGCGAATAATATAGTCTAGTAGTATTATAGTTACAGCTTTTACTACTTCTAAGAAACTATAGATATACTTATATATTATCTTACCTTAATATATATAAACTCTATTATCGTTAACTATTCTTAGGTTTAGGTTAAAGAAACTAATATCCTTTATATTAAATAAAAGTCTCTACCTCCTATTATCTTAGCTTACTTATATTTAGCCTTAATTTCTATAGTAGTTAGTACTATAGACTTATATCTATCTCTATAGTCTTATAATACTATATTTTTAATAGGTAATTAAGCTAGGAGTAGTTATACTATTATAAAAGGAGTTAGTATAGTATAAGCTAGAGGATAGTATAGTATTATACTAGAGTAATACTTAGTTATAATTATAGTTATTAAAACGCTAGCTACTAGAATACTAGCTACTAAGGTACTAGCTACTAAGGTACTAGCTACTAGTATATTAGCTACTAAGGCGCTAGTACTAAAATATTAGTAGCTACTAAATAGCGGCTACTAAAATATTAGTAGCTACTAAAATATTTACTACTAATATAACTATACTAGTATCTAGTTAGTATATATTATTAGCTATACTAGTTATAGTAAGCTAGTAGGTATATTACTAGTTATTAGGGTATTTAGTATAGTAGCTTATTTTTATAAGGCGCTATTAGCTATACTAGTAGTTAATATCTTTACGTATTACTACTAGTATACCTTTTATATCTCTACTACTAGCTTATTATAGTATATATAGGTAGATAATAGCTTTAGTATAGGAAAGTTACTTTCTTAGTTAGAGCTAGAGAGGGCCTAGCTATACTAGTAGTATTAATAGTTAGGTATAGTACTACTTATTTTACTACTACTATTACTACTATACTAGTTAAAGGGGTAGCTATAGAGAGAATCTTATATATATACCTAGTAGAGTTATCTCTTATAAGGGTACTAAGTAAGTCTACTAAGGGTATTAAAATTAAGGTACTAAGTATTAAAGTTAAGGTATTAGGTAAGACTATAGAGGTTATTAAGATTAAGGCTACTCCTATAGGTAATATAAAACTATTTAACTACTATTCTCGCTCTATATACTATACCTAGTATATACTAGTAGTATCTATATAGGCTATACTAGTACCTATATTTATAGTAGTAGGATAGTTACTTATAGGTATACTATAGAGGTAGTAACTAGTACTATAGTAAGTAGTACTACTTATAGTACTAGTTATAGAGTAGTTAGGTCTTATTTTATAGCCTAAAGAACTATAAGTAGAGTTTTATTTATTCTTACTATACTTTCTCTAATATCTCTACTATAGTAGTTTTATATATCTAGGTAGCCTATATAATTTTAAACTTCCTTAAAACTTATCTATTTATAGTCTACTAGTATTAAGATATAGTTATTCTTTCTACTATTATAAGCTTTCTAGTACTATATATATTCTTTCTTTAGGGCCTTAGATTAGGCGTTTACCTACTACTCCTATTAGATATCTTACTATATTAATATTAGTATTATATTACTATACTATATAGATAGGTAGCTAGTATTAAATCCTTTATACTAAGCTTAGTCCTCGTCCTCTTAATTTTAAAAACCTTATACTAAGTAATACTAGGTCTAAGGCTATTATATTACTATATTATTCTTACTTAGATTAAGAAAACTTTAGAGAGCTTAGTATATCTAAATAATAGTTATCCTTATAATATTACCTTATAATATCTAACTTTATAATACTAACCTTATAATATCTAACTTATAATATCTAACCTTATATTATCTATAGTAGTAATACTAAGGGGAGATAGTAACTATAGAGTACTTCTTCTCCTAACGCTTTTATATTACTATATACTATATATAGTATATTATCTATAGTACTATTATAAGCTTATTTCTTATATACCTATTTTAAGTTCTATTATATTAAAAGGTTTTAAGCTTAGTCTAAGTAGAGAGTAGTAATAAGTCTTTATAATATAGGGCTTTTAAAGGGGCTCTTAGGGTTACTCTATTACTAGGACTAAGGAGCTAGGACTAGAGTAGGTTAACGCCCTAGAAACTTAACTAATAGTACTATATATTCTAGGTTAATATTATTAGTAGCTTATATTAAGGCTACTTTTAGCGCTATCCCTAGTTTACTTAGTACTAGTTTAATTAAGAAATACTAAAGTAATTCTATAGTATTCTAAAGGCTTTATTAGTATAACTTACTAATTATTATTAACTCTCTACTTTATATCTACCTCTATAGGCTTTATAGGCGTATAATTAGGCTTATTTTAGTTTGATATTATAGATAGTACTAGTAAACTTAGGTAGTTTCCTTATAGTAGACTATCTAACTAATATCTATATAACTAGTATATAGTTAGTAGTAGTAGGTCTACTTTAAAAGTAGTAACTACTTATTTTACTACTATTTTACTATTACTTTATCTACTATAAAAGACTAGTAGTATAAATAACCTAGTTCTAGTAATACTTTATTACTTAGGTATCTTTTCTATACTAACTCTTCTACTAATAGTAGATTATAAAGCTTAACTACTACTTAATAATAGTAGTTATTTCTAATATTAAGAATTAGTAATACTTAATCTAGTCTCCTAAAAATAATATAAGCTACTATACTATAACTTAGTTAGTATAGAGATCTTTAGGAGGTTATACTAATATCCTAAAAGGAGTATAGATAGCGTCTAATTTATTTAGTTCTATACTAGCTTAGCTACTTATAGTATCTAGGCCCTTAATTTACTAGTAGGGTTACCCTTCTCTTTAGTTAGGTATTAGAGTTATACTAAATATTCTCTAGTAGTATAGCTAGTAATATAATATTAAGTTATAGTATAGTACTATATTTAAGTAGTATAGTACTATATTTAAAAGAAATAGTCGTTAATTAGTTAGTTAATATAGCTTACTTATAATAGCGTAATAACGTTTTTACTATTATTCTTACTTTAAGTAATAAGGTTATAGCTACTATATAAGCTATTATAGTAGTAGTATTATAGCTAGTAATAACGTTTTATTATTATAGTTACCTAGTCCGATTTCTAGGTAAATAAAGTATTAAGAACCTAAAATAAAGTACCTAAAAATAAGTAATCTATAGTATTTTTAGTATTATAGCCTAAGCTAAAATATAATATATTCTTCTATACTAAAGGGTTTCCCTTAGTAGGTATTAATATTACTATTAGTATACTTTAGCTTATTATACTATCTATAGTACGTAAGGCTAGGTAGTAGTAGTATACTCTTTAGAATTAATAATCCTTAAATTATTAGAGCTAAGCTACTAACTATTAGGGGGTAAGATAGTATATAGGGTATAATAGGTATTATTATATATTAGTATATAAGTCTACTGAGTATAACTATAGAGGATCCCTATTATATAGAGAGAGCTATACTAAGTACTATAGAGCTTAGTATATGAATACCTCTTATACTAAATCTATATTATAGGTAGTTTTTAAGTAATTTCCCTAGTAAAATTTTAAATTATCTCTCTTAAAGGTAGTAAACCTCTTAAGTAAAGCTTATTATAATAGTCTATATACTTAGTCTCTTATTATAGGTTAAGTAATTAATTATTCTATATCTTCTAATTATATAAGTATATTTTACCCTAATATCTTTTTAATAGTATTAACTAATTAATACTATACTCTATAGTAGTTTTTAACTAATTAACTTTTTCTCCTACTTTTAGTAATTCTATAGCTATAATTATAGTATTAATATTACCTATATTAACTAAGATAATTAGTATTAAAGTTAAGGTAGAAAAAATCGCTAAGTAAAAAAAGTAGGTATTAGGTAGGAGTAGGTACTAGCTAGTAAACTATACTAACTCCTAGTAGAGGTAGTTTATATAGATTTACTATAACGTATTTTATAAATAAGTTACCTACCTAAATAAGTCGCCTAACCTTAATTTACTAGTAAAAATTAATAAATTACTACCTAATATCTATAGAATAACTAGGTAGAATTAACTAGAAATTTTACTAGTAATATATATATATATAATATAAGTAGTAAGTAAACTACTTAAGTAAGTAAAACTTCTATTCTATATACTATTATAATTCTATACTTAAATAACTTAATACTATAATACTATTATAATTCTATACTTAAATAACTTAATACTATAATAAGCTATTATTATAAGGTAGTAACTAGAAGATAATAGTATTTATTATAGGTTATAATAGATAGTAAAGGAATAATAGTTATCTTTAGAAAGAGAGTTAATTAATAAAATAATACTTACTAAACTATCTTTATAAGGGGAGCGCCCTTTATATATAGATATAGTATAGTCCCTTCTTAGAAACTTAGTATTACTACCTAAATTATATAAGATAGAGTCTCTTTATAGAGCCTCTATTATAGAGCCTCTCCTCCTAGCTAATATCCTTATTAGCTTCTATTATAATATTATTAAAAACCCTTAAACTATAACGTAGTTTATAAGCGAGTCGCTAATACAAGCGAGTCGCTACCCTAATTTTCCTAGTAAAAATTAATAAATTACTACCTAATATCTCTAGAACGACTTACTAGAATTAGCTAGAAATTTTACTAGTAATAGATATATATATATTCTATAATCTATTAGAATTTAAAGCTAGTAGCTCTTATATTATATAAGCTATTAAAGCTTAAAGTAAGTTTATTAAATATTACTACTTTTATATATAACTAAAGAAGTTACCCTACTATAGCTTTATAATTTTAAATATAGATTTTAGGTATATTAAATAAAATTATTTAAAAGTACAATAGGCTATACTTAATTAAGAGTAGTACTTACAAGAGTTAGAAGAATTAAGCGAGATAGATTCTACCTTTAATAACTTAGTTAATATAAAAGATATCTTAATACAACTTTAATATAAGGTGCAAGATTAATAGATCTATATATAGTGAAAGTTATAGCTTATTATATGTAGAATCTATAAAGTTATTAAATAAAACCCTATTTCTTAAGCTTTTCTACCTCTTAAACTAATAGCTTACGTAATATAAGAGCTACGAACTTTAGATTCTAATAGATTATAGAATATATATATATCTATTACTAGTAAAATTTCTAGCTAATTCTAGTAAGTTGTTCTAGAGATATTAGGTAGTAATTTATTAATTTTTACTAGGAAAATTAGGGTAGCGACTCGCTTATATTGGCGACTCGCTTATAAACCACGTTATAGGAAAAGAGAAAAGAGTACTTATATATATTACGCGCTATATACGCGTCTTATATACTTATTATAGTTATTATACTTATATTAAGGTTAATTACCTATTTACCTAATAATAAAGTAAAGAACTATTACTATATAATAGTAAATTATTTATATACTATATATATTACTACTTAGTATAATATTAATAGGAGAGTTTCCTATAATAAAGATTATATTATTACTCTACTCTATTACCTTATATATATATAATATATAAAATATATATATAATACTTATAATAAACTTAATACTATAGTCTTCTATCTATACCCTAAGTTTATTAAGAAGAGTAATTTATATAATATAATACTCTTTAAGTAGAGTAATCTAGCTAAGCGCGCTAATAGTATAGTAGCTTACGTAACTTATATATACTATACCTAAGGTATTACTAATTAGAAGAATATTTATAATAAGTTTAATAATTACTACTATAGTTATTATTCTAACTATAATTATAGGGACTACTCTCTAGTAAGTTCTTTTTATAGTATACTTTAGGAGTTATACTCTAACTAATATAAATAGGTATAAGGTAGACTTTATATAAGATTACCTTAAGAGGTATAATAACTTATCGATTAAAAAGGATATAAATAGTAGGTAAAGAGCTAACTAAGAGAAGAAGTTTAACTCTTCTATCTATATATTCCTTAGTACTTTATACTAAGCTCCTTTAGGACTAGCCTCTATACTAGGCTAAAAGGGGAAGGAAGAGTAAAAGAAAGAAAGTAAAAGAAAAGAAAAAGAGGAAATTAAGAGATAGTTAAGTACTATCTCCTCTTACTCCCTTATATATCTCCCTCCTTTAAAAAAACGCGAATCCCTAGAGTATACTATACTACTCTTAGCTACCTATAGTAAGGAGTAGTAGTTATAGAAAGAGATTTTTAAGTAAATAAAAATTAATATCTAAAATAACTATATCTAAAGTAGTACTTAGTAAGTATAATCTTATACTTTTCCTAATTTTTAGTAGAAAACTTAACTCTATATATTTTCTATTTATAAATTATATTAACTATATACCTATTTCTACTATCTTAACCTTATACTAATAAAGTTAAGCTTAAAAGTTATTATAGCTTATATATAGAGGATAGAGAAAATCTTTCTAAGATAGAAACTATCTAAAGTTAGTTAAGGAGTTTAGGTAAAAGAGGTATACTCTTATAAGTAGGTATCTAATATAAAGTACTTAAGTAAACCTATTTAATTAAGTTATACTCTCTTAAAGCCTTTAGGTTATAGAGGGTTATATTTCTAAAAGGGGGTATTCTACTAGGACTAAAGTAGCTAAAGCTAGTAATATTTTTAATTAATAGAGTAAAATATAACTAACTATAACTCTTAGACTTTATACTTAAGTATATAATTAAGCTTTAGGAGACTAATTAAGAGGTATATATAGAGAGGGTAGCTTTAGTTAATTAAAGTTATAAAAGTAATACTAAAAAGCTATATTATATTCTATAAACTCTTCTACTAGTTCCTAAGGTAATTTAGTATATTCTATCTATTATACTAGATATTACTAGCCTATATTCTTTCTATATATCTTATTCTAAATATCTATAATAGCTTTAATAAAATATTTAAAGTATATACCTTTAGATATATCTTTAATAAGGATAGGTTCTAGCTTAGGAAGATCTTAATCTAGTAGGAGTAGTTAGCCTCTAGAGTATAATAGTCTAGAGTAAAAACCTAGGAATATACCTTTACTAATTAGATTAGAGAGAAGATCTAGTTTATATATACGTTTATTATAAATAACTCTAGAGATAGAATAAAGGCCTATCTACTAGTAGTCTAGTTTCTTAGTTAACTAAGTAATACTCTAATACTATATACTTATATATACTAAGTTACTAACTTTATAGGCTAGTCTACTATATTAAAAAGTATTAGCTTAAATTAATTATTCTTATTATATCTAAAGTATTTTCTCTTTAAGATAAGCTATAAGATTACTATAGATAGTAAGTAGCTTATTAGCTTATATATATTATTCGCGTTAGGTAGGGTTTAGTAGCCTAATATTAGATTTATAGGTAATCTAAGATCGAACTTAGTTACCTACTATTAGATAAACGTATAAGATTTAGATAATAATTAAGATAGTAATTAAGATAGTAATTAAGATAGTAATCGAGATAAGTACGCGCGCACGTACGCTACTAGCGCTACTAGCTAAGTAAGCTAAACTAAACTATACTATACTAGCTTAACTATAGGTATCCCTTTAATAGGAGAGCCGTAATTAAATAACGCGCTAGCTTAATAAAGAGGGACCTTAGGGCACGAGTAGAATTAAGGAACTCTCTAAAGTATATTAAGGTATAATAATTTAGAGTAGTTAGGCTAAACTTTAATTAATTACTTTAATCAATTACTTTAATTAATTACTTTAATTAATTATTATTATAATTAATTATTATATATTTCGTGTATATTAGTAATACTAATTAAACCCCTTAAATCTAATACCTAATATTCTTACTAGGGTATATTCTACTATAGAAGTAATAGCTTAAATCTATAAGAAATAAGATTATTCCTATAAAGGTATTTATAGTATTATTAGCTTAGAATTTAGTAATATATAGCTATTCTACTTAATTATCTTAGGAGTAGTTAATATATTACTATAGATAAGTTTCTAGTACTTAATTAGCTTATTCTATTTAGTTATCTATCTTAGGGTAGTAGGCTATAGATAACTTCTACTTAATATAAAGGCGTTTATAGATATATTACTAGAATTAGCTAGTAAAGATAGTTCTATAATCTAAGACTATACTTATTAGTACTCTATATAGCTTAAATAAAGTTATAAAATTTTAGGTAGCTTCTTTTAATATTAAGCCTTTAAAGAGAAAGAAGTACTAGTACTTAGTTAAGTAGTAATAAATAACTAATAGTTACTTATATATATATCTATTAACTTTTAAGAGAAGTAGATCTTAAATATTATTATAGGTATTTCCCTAAAGGATACCCTTTAGTAAACTACTAAGGATACCTCGGGTAGAATACGTACCTATATCCTATAGTTATAAGTATATCCCTAAGAGATACTCTTTAGTAACCTACTAGGGGTACCTTAGGACTATAATAGGTAGATTACGTACTCTTATATAGATATATATATTCTCCCCTAAGGAGCTAATAGCTTCTTAAGGATTTATCTTATATTAATATATACCTTATTATTTAAACCTATCTTAACTCTTACTAATAACCCCTTATAATTCGAATCCTTCTTACTCCTACTAGGAAGGTAGTTATTAAGCGAAGTTTACTACTAAACTCTAAGATAGTTAGCTAATAACCTATAAGAAATATAAAAGAAATAGCCTATAATAAGACTATTAATAAGCTAGAAGGTTCCTATTAATTTACCTAAGAGTAGAATTAACTAGTAAGAGAGTAAGCTAAGTTACTTAAGGACTTCCTAGACTTCCTATCTAATAAAGATAGGAACTATAATTATAGTAAGGAATTATATATATAGTTAGCTATAACCCTAAGAGATCTAATTAACTTAGAAAAGTACTAAAGACTTAGGATATCCTATAGAGTATCTTAGGTTAATTCTTATAATAGTATTAGAGACTCCTCTATTAATACCCTTCTAATACTAGGAACCTAGCATCTTATAGGTAGTAATACTACCTCCTTAGGGAATATTCCCCCTACCTAAGAGATACCCTATCTAAATACCCCCTTTAATAAGTAGTTTATTTAAGGCTTACTACGCGAGCTCTTTAAAGTCTAGGAAGCTAAGGTACCTCTAGCTAATATCTCCTACCTATAGGACTAAGTTACTATAGTATCTTAAGCCCTACTTAGAACTAATAGGCGACCTATAGACTAACCTTAGGTAGCCTATAATAATATAGGTAGGCTTATAGGAATACTTAATAAGGTCTAACTAAAGCTAAAGCTAGGTAGTAAGAGCTAAATACTTTCTCTCTAGTAAGTAGCTTAATAGATCCTAAATATAGAGACAGCGTTCTACTTAGTATAAGCCCTTAAGGATAATAAGACCTACTTATATTAGATACTTAATACTATCTAATATAATATCTATTAAGAACTAATCTAGTAGAAGATTAATAATAGAACTATTTAGACCTAAGATAGACTAAAGGTAGAATAACGCTAGCTTATCTAGGACCTAGTCCTTATAAAGTTCTAAAACTACTACTAGTTTTAGAATTTTAAATAGAGAAGTACTAATACCCTAAACTCCTTTTTACTATATCTTAGTAAGAAAGAGTTACTACTCCTAGAAAGCTTCCTAAAACTTAATAATAATAAGAAGCTTAAGATCTCCTATATATAGGTAAAAGCCTTAGATACCTACTAAAAAGAGCTCTAGTAAAATAGAAGCTTAAACTTAATTAATAACTAGGAAGAGTTTAAACGCGCTATCTATAATATAGAAATAGTAATCTCTATTATAGGAATAAGAGCTCCTTAGGCGCTACTTAAGGGAAGCTCCCTAAGATATAAGTATTAAGCTATATCCTATAGGAATAGAACTCCCTTTAGGAAAAAGTAAGATAGAAAGTAACCTTTTAAATAAAGGCCTTTACTAGGACGCGATAGTACCCTAATAGAGGTCCTATAGTTCCCTGCCTATATACTAGGCGCGCGACTAAATAATAATACTAGAAACTATAAACTAGATAGTTAGTAAGGCTATTAGAAACCTGTCGCAGTATAAATACCGTTTAAGGAAGTAGAATTATAGAGTTCGGATTCTATCTTTTGCTTCATCACAGTTATAAGCCCGGTTCGCGCGGTCTCTACTGCGTAAGCATAAAAGAGCGGTAGCAGTACTTGGGTGGGTGCCTATAAGCGAGCTGCGCTACTGCACGCGCAGCTCGGCAACAGCCTCATTAGCGATTAATCAAGTTATCGCGCAAGAGGCAATCAGTTTTCGTAACGCTACTAGCAGTAAGTCGTTCAATAATTGCAGAAAGTCGCTATTTATTACTAGCGCAGGCAATTAGTTGGCGTAAGGCTACTAGCGGCGAGTAAGGATTGCAAAAAAAGAGCGTTATAAGGGTTATCCAACAATATACCTTGCCCGGCATCTAGGGGGTGTGTCGCAGTACAAATACCGTTCAAGGAAGCAGAATTATAGAGTTCGGATTCTATCTTTTACTTTATCACAAAACCCTACTAGAAAAATAGAAATAATAACTACTCTAGTTATAAAGATAATAAGGGAAAAGAGAAGCCTTAATTATAAACCTATCCTACTTATAATTAGGGCCTAATACTAATAGGAAATAGTTATAGATTATAGTAAATATAATCCTATAAGGGCCTATAGGTACTCTAATAGCGCTCTAAGCGCTATATAACTTAAGAGTAGAGATTAACCTTATTAATATAAGAATTACTATAATACTAGGTTACTTACTAGTACTAGTAGTAAGTAAACCTATTACTACCTTCTTAGATAATAACTAATTAAAGATCTAGGTAGTATACAACCTCTTAATAATATATATAGATAGTAATAAAGTAACCTATATAGTAGGTCCCTAATACTTCTAGTCTATAGACTTTAAGGGGTATAATATTATACTTAGATACCTATAGCTATAAGAAGCTAACCCTAAAATTTAATTCTTTATAGGGAAGTTTAAATAGTAGAAGAATAATAAAGAATAAGTTCTTATTAAAGATATAGAGTAGCTACTCTAAGGTATTACCTTAGGGGAAAGAGCGTATATCCTTTACCCTAACTAGCTTACCTATATAACTATAAGTATAGAATTAAAGACCGCCCTAATTAAGGACCTATATTAGGAAGCCTCTAGGCCCCTTCTATAACCTACTAGGCCTAGTAGAGACGTAGATAAGGATACTATATAGTATTAAGACTATAGGCTACTCTAGTTAAAGGTAATAATACTAGATATCCTTAATATAGTTAAGAAGTATATTAAAGATACCCCTAACCTAGCTTAGCTCCTTAGAGAAACTACGCGTTATATAGTAGCTAGTATATATAATAAGAACCCTAGGTAGGTAACCCTCCCTCTAAGAGTAGCCTATATCCTACCTAGTAGTACTATAGGGGATACTCTATATAGCTAGCTTATAGAGGATAGTTTTAATAAGGAAGAAATAGCTTATATACTTAAGAAGTATTACTATAAGTAGAGAGCTTTTAGTAAATAGTAGATATAGCGTCTCGCCTAGTATAGTAATTATAATTACGCTATAGATATTAAGAAGGGAAAGAAGATCCTAAACCTCCTAATATATAACCTATTATACTAAGAATTAGATATCCTATAAGAATACTATAATATAGTATAGGAAAAGGGTTAGATTAGACCTAGTAAGTTACCTATAGGTATACTAATTCTCTTTATCTTAAAGGTAGATAGTACTATAAGACTCTATATAGACTATTATAGACTAAATAAAGTTATAATTAAGAACTAGTATCTAATCCTACTTATAGGTAAGATATTAGACTAGCTCTTAAAAGCTAAAGTCTTTAGTAAGCTTAACCTTTATAATACCTATTATAGGCTCTATATTAAGAGGGGAGATAAGTAGAAGATAGCTTTTAAAATAAGGTATAGTTATTTTAAGTACCTTATTATACTATTTAGTTTAGTAAACGTACCTATAATATTCTAGTTATATATCTATTAAGCTCTTAGTAGGTTAGTAGATAGAATATACGTCGTATATCTTAATAATATCCTTATATACTCTAAAAATAAAGAGGACTATAATACCTATATTAAGGAGGTCTTAGACTAACTTATAGAATAGGGCCTTTATTATAAAGCTAGTAAATACGTTTTCTTAATAAAGTTAGTTAAGTTTCTAGGCTATATTATAATGCCTAAGGCGTTATAATAGATCTTATATAGGTAAAGACTATTAGAGAGTAGCTAGAGCCTAAAGGGTATAAAGATATTTAAGTCTTCCTTAGGTTTACTAATTTCTACTAAAGGTTTATTAATAATTATTCTACTATTATAGGGCTACTAGTAGACTATATAATAGCCGTATAGGTCCTACTAGAGGTCCGCGTTAGCCCTAGAGGTTAGACTTAGTATAAGAAGAATTAGAAGAC
This sequence comes from Phaeosphaeriaceae sp. PMI808, assembly GCA_021365335.1. Classification (NCBI taxonomy): domain Eukaryota; kingdom Fungi; phylum Ascomycota; class Dothideomycetes; order Pleosporales; family Phaeosphaeriaceae; species Phaeosphaeriaceae sp. PMI808. Next base: position 17,592 of record JAJTIZ010000298.1, read on the forward strand.
TAAGAAAGGACTAACTAGGTAGTATAAACTATAGTTATAGCCTAAGGACGTCTAAAGAGCCTTCTTAACGCTATAAGAGAAGTTTATAGAAGCCTTAGTACTCTAATACTTTAACTCTAAGAAGGTAGTAATAGTTATAACTAATATATTAGACTTTACTATAGTAGTAATCCTACTTCAACCCTAGACGTCTAAGTTAGTATCTAATTATTATTAGAAACCTATAGCTTTCTAGAGTAGAAAGTTTATAGGCCTATTAACTTATTAGTATATATATAATAAGGAGTTAAGTACTATAGTAGAGTTATTTAAGATATAGTACTACTACCTTAAATATACCCTATTAATAATCTAGGTACTTTCTAATTATAATAACCTTTAGTATTTTATAACTACTAAGGAACTTACCCCTAAGTAGGCCTATTAGGCTAAGGAGCTTACTAGGTTTAACTTTAAGATTAAGTATAAACTAGGATAGAAGAATCCTACTAATAGTCTATTAAGGCGGCTAGATTATATACTTAGACTCTATATAGGGAGTAGTAGGTACTCTATAATATAATATTACCTACGCTATAGTAAAAGCTTTAAGTCTAGACCCTCTAGAGGTCTAGAGCTTTAGATACCTATTCCTAAGAGTATTAGGATTAAGTATCTCTAGGGAGGCTCCTATAGGAACCTATTAATCCTCTAAAATTACTAAAATACCTAAGAAGGAATTCCCTAACTTAAGCTTAGAAACTAGTAATATATTACTACTAAGTAGGCCTCCCCTACTACTATTAAAGATAATAGGTAAGGTACTACTAATCTTAAAGCTAGTAAGTAAACCTAAGAGATTACTAAAGTACTTCTTTAAGATATAACTTAAGAGATTTTATTACTAAATAGTCTTACTTTAAAGTAATACTTAATAAGTCTACCTATATATTAGAAGTTCTAAACTACCTCTCTTAGTTTATCTATAAAGTATAAGAATAGGACTTAGCCTATCCTATATATATAATAGAGATGCTATAGAGAGTAGGTAGTAAAGGAAGAGTAGCTATAGCTAGGAGATTAACCCTAGTAGTACCCTATATAGGAGTAGGAAAGTATAGATTCCTAATAATAGAGCCCTCTACTAAAATATACTATAGAAGAACTATAATAATCCTATAGTAGTTATTATAGTACTAAGAAGATATTAGAGCTACTTAAACGTAAGTACTACTAGCCTTACCTCGCCTATAATATCTATAAGTATATTAAGAGATATCCTCTATATTAGTTAAATAAGATTTAGCGATATAAGCTATAGGGATTACTAGTACTACTACTAGTACTAATAATAGCCTAGTATTACTTCTCTCGACTTTATTACTAATTTACTAGTAGTAAAGGATACTTAAGGAACTAGTATAATATAATACTAGTTTTAGTAGACTAGTTTATAAAGTATATCTAGTACCTCCTATAACTAAGACGATTATAGCCTAAGGAGTAGCTAAACTATTACTAAGGTAATACTTCCTTAAGTAAGGTCTACTAGATACTCTACTTTTAGACTAAGGTCTATATTTATAAGTTAATTCTAGTCTAATATATACTATTACCTAAAAGTTAACTACTATCTTAGTATAGCTTTCTATCCTTAGATAGATAGATAGACTAAGAGGTAGAACTAGGAACTTAAAATATACCTAAGATCTATATAAACTACTAGTAGGATAACTAGGTAGATCTCCTACTATATATAGAGTATATATATAACTCTAAGTAGTACTTAAGCTATAGGAATACCCTATTAAGATAGCTTTTAGTATTAAACTAAGAGGTTTAATAGAGTCCTAGATATATACTAGCTCTATAAACTAGATTATACTTAGAGTATTAATAGAAGGCCCTAGAACTATAATATTAAGTCCTAGGCGCCTAGATAATAGTTAGAGATATAGGAAGTAGCTAGAGCTAGCTTAGAATACGCGTAGAGGTAAAATAAGAAGTAGTATAATATAAAGTAAGAAGATAAGTACTTCTAGAGAGAGAGTAAGTACTCTTATAAGTAAAGAATATTACCTCTTATTAACTCTTAAAGAAGTTTAATATAAGGTACCTTAGTCCTTTACTATTATTTAACGCGTAGGAAAGCTAGCTTACTAGCTTAATCTTCCCTATTAATAGCCTAACTCTATCCTATATTCAATATCTTCTACTAGAGCCTAGTATAAGCTAACTAAGGAAAGAAACTTTAGGCCTAGTAGTATCTAAATTCCTAATAATATAGAGATAGGAGATTACTATAAAGTTAAGGAATTCTAGATTATAAGGATATAAAAGCCTATAGGCGAGAATATCTTATAAAGTACCTTAATTAGCTTATAGAAGATTCTATATAGGAACTAGAAAGTTACTTAGATAAGTATAGTAAGATTTTAGTTAAGTACTAAGAATCCTAGTTATAGGATCTAAGGTAAAGTACTAGAGACCCCTAGTAGAATAGGTTAGCTAAGTAATAGCCCCCTATAATATTAGACGTTAGTATATAGACTTTAGGGAGACTAAAGAAGTTAAGAGAAGCTAAGCTTCCTATATTATTAATAAGTATTATTACTCTATAGCTTATAAAAGTAGTTAATAAAACTAAAGAGAAATAGATTTAATTAAAGCTACCTCTATAAGAAGGAGAAGGCCTAAAAGGTAGACTATATACCTCTATAAGGAGGAGAGGGTATAAACTAATTAGAGGACCTATAATAACCCTTCTTCTTTAAAGGAGAGAGAAAAGGTACTATAGCTAGGTTAGCCCTAGTATATTACTATAGTAGTACTACTACTTCTCCTAAGTTTAGTAGAGCTACCTCTAGTAAAATTTCCCTCTACTAAAGTATCTACTACTATATTAGTAGGAGTAGCCCTACCTAAAGGGCCTAAACTAAGCTTATACTACTTAAGATTATACTAGTAGATACCTAATAAGCCCTAGTAAAGTCCTCCTCTCCTACTTCTTCTCCTCTTAGGCTAGCTATATAGTATAGGAGTTAAAGGCGCTAGCAGCTTTTAGATATAGTTAAAGGCCTACTACTAGTAAGCCTTAATTACTAGATTATTAAGAATAGTAGCCTTATCCTCCTCTTACCTATATTAGCGATTACGTAGTTAGTACTATAAATAGTAGAGGTAATAAGTACTTAAAGATATTAACTATATAGTAGAAATATAGTAGGACCTAAATAGATTAGTACTAATAAGGTAAAGAGATAGTAGAATATACCTTAGTATAGCTACTCTTATAGGCCTTTAAGTAGAGTTATATACCTAAAGTTACTAACCTAATAATAGTAGTCTCCTATAAACTATAGTTATAAAACTCTTAAAAGACCTATCTAGGTTACCTTACTAATTATAATAAAGCTCTTTAGGTAGGCTAATACTAGAACTAGATAAGCTTAGGCTAAGTAGTTATATTATATAGTAGAGTATAGACGTAGTTAGGAATAGTAATATAGAGATAAAGCTAGGGATAGTATAATAAGATATAATTAAAGAGTTAAAATTATTATTAAAGAGTTTAAAAAATAGATAAAGAATAATACTCTAGAAGTAGTAGTAATAAATAACTCTTATACCTACCTACTAGCTCTTACTAGACGTATAGGACCCTATAATCTCTCTATACTCTTACCTAGTAAATACTATATAATAATAATATAGTAATTCTTACTAATACCTACAATATACGTTTGTATTAGGTACTAATAGGGCTAAAAGGGCTAATCTAAACTTACTAATATAGACCCTAAAAAGTAGGGATAATAATACTAAATAAGTTACTTAAATTATAACTAAAGAAGGTAATTAATTAAAAACCCTTTACTAAAAGAGTTAAATAAGTATACTATATACTCCTACGTACTTAATATAATAATAAGCGCCCTATAATAGGTAACTCTAGGCATACCCTAGATATATAATAGGATAAAATAATAAATTAGTAAATAATAGAAGCTAACGTAGAAAGCTATAGAATAGAAGGTATCCTTATAAGGTACTCTATAGAGGAAAATACTAACTTTAGTACTTTAGGTTAAAGTATAAGAAAAGGGAGGTATTATTATAGGTATTTCCTAAAGGATACCCTTTAGTAAACTATAGGGATACCTTAGGTAGAATACGTACCTATATCCTATAGTTATAGGTATATCCCTAAGGGATACCCTTTAGTAACCTACTAGGGGTACCTTAGGCCTATAATAGGTAGATTATATACTCTTATATAGATATATATATCCTCCCTAAGGAGCTAATAGCTTCTTAAGGATTCGTCTTATATTAATATATACCTTATTATTCGAACCTATCTTAACTCCTACTAATAACCCCTTATAAATATAGTCTATTAATATATCTATCTATAGTATATATAGAATTAGTATAAGATAAAAGTAACTATATTTTTTATCCTTAGAGCTCTTAGTATAATAGTAAGTAGTATAAGTATTATAAAAGGCTTTAATAGACTAAGGTATCTTTAGCTAGTAGTAATACTTATATATAAGATATAGTATAGTATAGGAGCCTTTATATCCTACTAACTAATAATTATAGTATAAGTTAAAGATTTATTAGTAAAGTTAGGTATTTAGAGGAATATATAACTAGATCTTATTAATCTAAAGGTACTTATTTTAGTTAGATCTAGTAGAGCTAATATTAGACTATATAAAAAAATAGCTAGCTTTATAAAATTTCTTAGAAAGTTTAGTATCTCTACTATTAATAGTAGTAAAGGCTACTTTAGTAATTAGATAGTTTATATAAGCTATATTTAAGAGCTCTTTAGTAGGTTATAGATCTAAGGTATATATAGGGAGACTAGGGTCTACTATACTATTACTTAAAATAGGAAGTTTATTTAATAAGTCTACTAGCTATTACTTTATTTTTAATATAGAGTAAAGGTAGACTTTAACTAGTTCTATTTATTCTAGTATAAATTAGTTTAGATTACTAGGATCTCTAAGAGTTAAGGCTTAAATTACTATATTTAGTACTAGCTTTATACTAGGAGTAAGTACTCTTAGTATAAGAATAATTTAGTAGGTCCCTATAAGTCTTAAGTCTTCTTTATTAGTAGGTATATCTTAGAGCTTCTAACTTAAAGTATTAGTAATAACGTTTATTTCTCCTAGTATATACTTAATTTAAAAGTTAAATTAGGAGAGAAAAAGTAACTAGTAGGCTTACCTATAGTTAAGCTTTTTTATAGTAATAAAGGTTTCTAAATTATAGTAGTTATCTATACGTAGTAGCTCTAGCTATTACGTACTATAGAGTATATATAGTAAGAGCTTCTAGTAAAGGAGTAACTAGATATATAGGCCTATAGCCTATACGTATAGTTCCCTATATAGATTATAGATTAATTGTACGTAGAAGAATAACCTTAAATATATATATAGATCTAAGAGTTTATACTTAACCCCTATATAATATTATACTAAGCTTACTATATACTTTCGCGCTATAGAGGAAGCCTATAAATACTAATTAGTAGGTAATTAACTTTATCTATAAATTAGCTAAGTAAAGATAGAGTTAAACCTTCTAGTAGAAGTTAGTCTCTATTTTATACGTATTCTAAATAGAAATAACTAGGGATAAGAAGATCGATTACTAAACTATATAGACTAAAAACACTTATAGTTATATACCTAGTAATAGAGTATATAAGTCGTCTAAGACCCTATATAGAATAATAGGAGATAGTATATAACTTATATAAATAAATAATAATATACTATATAATTAAAACTAGATAGTAAAACTATCTAAATACTATCTAAATAAGATACCTAGTCTAGACCTATAAGCTTATATAAGAGCTACTAAGATATAATAGAAGATAAAGAATAATAGGAAACTATAGTAAGAGGTATAAGTATCTTAATACTAATCCTCTAGAAAGAGGTAAAATTAGAGTATTAGATAGCCTTAATTAATATATCTAACCTAATACTAGAGTAACTAGCCTTATATACTAGATACGCGCTATATAAACTATAGCTTATAAACCTTATAGGTAAGGAGTTCCTCTAAGTATTTATTAAAGACTTTAATAAATAGATAGAGGACTACTAGGAATAAATTAACTACGTATTCTATAAAGAACTACTAGTAATACTAGCTAGTAAAGGAATAAACTATACCCTTAAAGTTAAGAACCTTTAGAGTAAGAAGCTATATAGTATAACCTAGGAGAGGTATATATTAGGAAATCTAATTCCTATATAGATAAACCTAACTATAAGGATAGAAACCCTATATAAAGATATTAAAGGTAAGAAACCCTAGGTAGTATATATAGAACTAGTAGAACTAAACTAATAAGCGCCTATACTATTAAGATAACTATTCCTAATACTAGTACTATTACTATACTTATCTATCCCTATATAACTAAAGTAAATATACTATTATATTACTAGTAGGATTAGTAACCTACTTAGAACCTACCTACTAAGCTATACTAGTAAACTATAATACTCTATAATCTATATAAATTACCTCTAACCTAAACCTACGCTAATAATAAGCTACTACCTAAGAAACTTATCTAATTCTAGAAGGTATAGAAGAAAGATAATAACTATATAGGAAAACTATATAATATCCTTATAGATAAAACTAGGATCTTTATTAAACTATACTAGAGATTAGATATTAATAAAGTATAATATCTAAATATCTTTCTAGATATCCTAGAAGGCTATACGAATATATATTATATATATAATATAGGCCCTAGCTATAACTAGAAATACCTATATAAAAAGCTAGATAACTACTTTAATACTAATATTAACTATAACTAGTACTAGACTAACTAGATAATAATATCGTTTATATAATATAAATATAAGAACCTAACTCTAAACCTATATAAAGTCCTAGAAATTATAATTAATAAGCTAACTCTTATATAGAGGGCGCTTAGATAGGATTTTTAGAAGGAAGTCCCCCTATATACTATAGTAGTACAAGCTTACTAAGGCTAACTAGAACTAGAGTAAGCTATATTCTTAATTAAGCTAATATATAAAGTACTATTTAGTAATCTATAATCTATACTTTAGATTATAATAGATAGATAGGTAAACTAATATTTATAAGAGCTAAAGGAATTATACTATATAGATTAATAATATACCTTAATACTATATATAGGATACCTAGGTAGTAGTAGTAGAGGGAATAAACCCTCTTCTCTTATAAAGAGAATAGGAGTATCTCCTATATAAGGAAAATAAAAATATAATAGACCTTCTAGGTAAACTCTAAAATATTACTTTATTTACTATAAAGAAGGATATTAGTTATTAAATTATCTATATATAGATTAATTAAGAGCTAGACGCTAATATATTAGCTTATATAAAGAATTCTATAGTAATACCCCTTTATAAGAAGATATAATAGCTTATATTATAAGCTTTAAAGGAATATCTAATAGTAAAGTAGATAATAAGACTATATAGGAGGATAAGTAGGAATTATATTATAACTAAGATAATAGTAACTAAGCTATTAACTACCTAACTTCTACTATATATCTTTATTATATAACTAGTAAAGATATATATAGTATAGATATATAATATTAAGTAGATAAGTTTATACTAGATAGAAGATACTATACGATATACTAAGGCGAACTATAGGATACTAGCGTAGTAATAGTCTTAATAGTTAGTAAAATATAGCTAGAGGTATATATATATAAGAACCCTTATATAAAGATAGACTAGACTCTAGGAATAAGTAATATTAGCTTTAGAGGATAGAACCTAAAGAGATTACTAAGAACTATATATATTACTAACCTAGTAGGAATAGTTATATACTACGTACTAGATACTCCTATACTATTCCTACTATACCTAGTAGATACTAATTACCTAGGCGCGTACTTTAATAATATATTAAATATTATTATATATAAGGATAGTATAATAGTCCCTATTATACGTAAATAGGGATACCTATTCTTTAATATTAGTAAGGAAGAAACTACTTCCTTCTTTATAGATATAGAACTATAATACCTATATTATAGATTTAGATACCTATATATAGAATAACTTTATAAGATACTTATAGAAGTAGGCTATAAAGTAGACGCCTCTATACTAAAAGTAATCTAGAAGTTCTACTACTTCTATTAATAATAAGAGACCTTACTATAAAGGTTTAAATTTATAATTAAGGATAACTTATACTTTAACTATAAGATTATCCTTAATATTATACGAATTAGTAATAAGGATATACTATATATTATTAATATAGATATAGCGTTCTAAGTAGTAATATTCTTGAAGTCTATATCTATATAAGATACCTAGGAGGTACTATATAAGTACTAGATTAATACCTACTAAGGACCCCTAGATTATATTATATATAACCTAGGAACTAACTTTACTATAGAAGAGTTTAGGACCTATATAAAGATTATTAGTATAGAATATAGATAAATACTAGTAGAAGTATACTAGGTAGTAGGAAAGATTAAACGCGTATATATACTACTAAGGTATATATTTAATATCCTAAGAGTAGAATTAGATAGTAGTATAGATAATAAGGCTATCCTATAAATAGTAGTTAAAGCCCTTAATAATATAGCTCGCCTAAATAGGCTCGTACTAATACTACTAGTCTTTAGAACTATTAGATTTAAGATAGGTTTTTAATAGGTATATAGTATAGGAATAAGGTATATAATAAAAGACTATAATAAATAATATAGTAAATAAATAAATAATTATATATAAACGCTTTTAATTATTATCTATTAATATTCTAATTCTTCTATCTACTATACTTTCTACTAGTTTATATATCTATCTCTATAGAGCTTATTAAGGTCTCTTAGTTTAGAGGGTAGAGATCTACTTATCTCTATTATATAGTTAAGCTAGCTTAACGTAGTTATTTAATAGTACTAGTTCTATATAGCTTATCTATAACGCTATAAGCTATTAGATATTAGCTTTACTAGTTATATTAGCTATATTAGCTATACTAGCTCTACTAGTTATATTAGCTATAATCTTAGATATAGTTTTAGATAGTCTTATAATAATACTTTTATCTAGTAGTAGATAACTAAGTTTAACCTTAGATTACCTATAAATCTAATATATCCCTTTAGCTTAGTAAGCCTTTAGTAAGCTAGA
>JAJTIZ010000299.1:0-26680 GCA_021365335.1 Phaeosphaeriaceae sp. PMI808
ATAATCTTATCTAACTAGATTAGGCTTAGTATAAAAAAATAGACTTTTTTAAACGCTAATTAAAAAGTTATACGACTTTAAAAACTAAGTAAAAAAATACCCCTACTTTAACTTTAAATATAATACTAATAATTATATAATATTATAATTTTTTTATTAGAAAATTAAAATATACCCTTTTCTCTATAAAACTAATATTTTATTTTATTTCTAGCTTATATAGTCGTTAAGATATAGTATTTTAAAAAAGGCTAAAAAAAAAATTACACTTTATTTTCTATATATCTCTATATATAATAAAGGATTATATTAAGGGGAAATAGGGACCTAATTATATATTCTTATATAATTAACTTAGGGCTACTATAAAAGGAGGTATAGGACTTAATTTCTAAGGAAGATCTTAATATATTAATTAGCTATATAAAGGCTAGGTATAAGGCTATAATAGCTACTTATAGTAGGTATATAAGATTCTAAAGACTATAATAAGATTTACTATAATACTAAGCCTTACTTAGTAAATTATTTAATTAAAAATATACCCTAGTACCTTAGGTCTCTATATTAAATACTTTCCTCTATAACTATAGTATAGTAGTATTTATATTAACTCTTAACTCTCTATCTCTAAGAACCTACCTATAAAACTTTTACCTAATACTATAAACTAGCTAATAGAGTTTTAAGTTACTTAGAGTTCTAAGTTACTCCTTAGAAATTAGCTACCTATCTAAAAATTATATTATCTTAATAACTACTCTACTAAAATAGATATAGAGGAGTGTAAAAAATAAAGTATAATCTTTTTTTTTACCTTTTTTAAAGTATAATAACTTCCTTAATATAAGAGCTATAACTATAAAAAATAGATATCTTTAAAGTAAAAAGCTCGCCCTTTTAGGTTATATAAAAATCTATAGCTTAGTAATTATAACTTAGCTATAGTAGCTTACTAAAATAGGGGTATCTTTTTAAGCTATATTTAAAGGCTTATAACTTTTTTATTTTAAGTATCTTTTTCCCTATATTTTATATATATTAATTATCTATATAGAACCTATTATTTAATAGCTTTATAGATATATCGTATTACTATATTAATATTTATAAAGAAACTCGGTTTTTTTAGACTTTAGTTAATAAATATATATTAGACTAGACTAATACTTAGTCTAATAGCCTATAACTATTTTAATAGCCTCCTACCTTCTAAGTAAGGATAGTATATTATTATATATAGCCTACTAGCTTATAGTATTCTACTCTTCTATTTTAGTAATCTTAAAAGCTTCTATACTCTTTAAATTAATCCCTATACCTAAACTCTTTCTAGGGCGTTTATCTAGCTTATAGTTAAGTAGATTCTATATATTTTTAATAGGATTTAAATCTAGACTAAAGGTAGAATAAGGATAAAGCTTAACTTTATTCCTTTTAAACTTATCCTTAATAGCTTTAGTTTTATCGATATTATAGTTATCTTACTAAAATCTCTAGCCTAAATAGATAATTAGTATATATTTTAGAAATATAACTAATATATATATATATATATATAGAGTTATATATATTATAGAAAAAGTAGTAAAAAAGAGGTAGGGTTATTTACTATATTTTATATACTTTTTAACTACTAGATTTAGTACTACTTATATATATATTCTATTATTAGAAGGTAAAGTATTTATAGAGTCTCTTATAATAATTAATTTAGATTATCCTCTTATCTAAATAGATCTCTAAACTAAGATAGTTATATCTTTAGTTATAACTTAGTTAGTATTAAAGTAATAAAAAAACTAATTAAATAGAAAAAAAGATAATAGAAAATATAAAAAGATAGTATACTAGGATTTTTTTTAAACTTATTTTTATAAGTTATAGAAACTAATTACTTTCTAGTCTTAATAGAGCCTATTTTTCTATAGTATTCTTATATAGCTATATACCCTCTTTATATATAGCTTTACTCTAAAAGTATAATCCTTTCTAGATTAAATTCTTTCTTTTCTACTATCTTTAATTACTATTTAGCGTACTTAAGTCTTTTATATAGCTAATTTAGCTAAAATTTTAAGACTTTTTAGTACTTATATTAGTAGTAATTCTCTCCTTCTAAAAAGTATTATAACTTTCTTATACTAGTACTTAGATTATTTTCTAGTATTAATCTCTTATTTATCTTCTTAAGGCTTTAAATTATATCTCTTATAATTACTCTTTTTTCTTTTTAAAAACCCTAGTAGGTCTTTCTTTATATCTTTTTATATCGTCTACTTTTATATATTTTTTCTTTATAATTCTATTAATAGTATTATAAATTATTTTAAATTTCTTTTTTAAGATAGTAGCTATCTTATTAGGAGAGTTATTAGCTTCTAATAGAAGCTAGATATTAGGTTCGAGTTTCAAGAGATTTAGTACTAATTTAAAGAATTTAGTTAAAATTTTAAAAAATACTAATTTAGTAGCTATAGACTAATATTTTAGTAATCTATTACGTAAGCTAACTATTAATCTATTTTTTTTATTTTTTTCCTCTAATTCTAAAAAATTACTTAGATAAGTAACCTATACTATAAATTTCGTTATATTATCTTTACTAACTAAACTAGGCTTAGTTAAAAAATTAGACTTTTTTAAACGTAAATTATAAAGTTATCCTACTTTAAAAATAAGGTAAAAAAATACTCCTACTTTAACTCTAAATATAATAATATAGATTATATAATATTTCTAATTTTTTATTAGGAAATTAATATTTACGTTTTTCTCTATAAAACTAACTTTTCCTTTTATTTCTAGCTTATATAATCGTTAAGATATATAACTTTAAAAAAGGTTAAATAAAAAATTACACTTTATTTTTTACACCCCTCTATAACTTTAAAGAATCTATATAAGTAGCTATCTATAATTTTAATACTAGTATTTTTTTAAGTTAAAGAGTTACTATAAAAGTATATAATATTATTTAAGCTATATTCTCTACGCGTATATATAGTATATAAAGTAGCTAAGTTAGCTATATATACTAGTAGTAATTAACTCTAGTATAAGAAGAGTTTCTTATATAATAGATCCTTAAAGAAGATATATTATTAGATTTAAGATAGGTTTTTAATAGGTATATAGTATAGGAATAAGGTATATAATAAAAGACTATAATAAATAGTATAGTAAATAAATAAATAATTATCTATAAACGCTCTTAATTATTATCTATTAATATTCTAATCCTTCTATCTACTATACTTTCTACTAGTTTATATATCTATATTTATAGAGCTTATTAAGGTCTCTTAGTTTAGAGGGTAGATATCTACTTATCTCTATTATATAGTTAAGCTAGCTTAACGTAGTTATTAAATAGTACTAGTTCTACGTAGCTTATCTATAACGCTATAAGCTATTAGATATTAGCTTTACTAGTTATGTTAGCTATATTAGCTATACTAGCTATACTAGCTATACCGGCTATAATCTCGGATATAGTCTTAGATAGTCTTATAATAACGCTTTTATCTAGTAGTAGATAACTAAGTTCGACCTTAGATTACCTATAAATCTAATATATATATACTTTTTCTTCCTCCTATACTTATACTTAAGAAATAGTAAATTAAATCTTAAGAATAAATAAAGATAATAATCCTATTAGTAAGTATTAGTTATTCTCCTTTATTAAATATAACCTATATATTATATTAGTTATAGGTAGAAAGATAGAGGCTATATAGGCTAAAGGAGTAATATAAGAGTAGATATATATATTTCTTAAGCTCTTTAAGAGGACTTATATATAGCTAAGTATAAGAGCTAAGGATATATAGAATATAGATAAAACTAAGAAGGCTTTAAGTATATATATAAATACTAGAGTACTTATAAGTAGTTTAAAAAAGAAGGCTTACTATTAGTTACTAGAGAATTATAAGTAGGTATTAATAATTAAGTATATATTAGCTATAGGTAAGAAACTATATAGTTTAGTTATATTTAAAGGGAAGAACCTATAAAGTACCTAGTTTCCTTTAATAATTCCTAACTAGCTTTATATAACCTTAAAGAATAGCTAAATATCTAATATAATAGGTATTAAGTAGTTAAAGTGTATATTTCTATCTAATATAGCGCTAGTAGATAACTATTAGAGGATACTTATTTTAGATAGCTATAGTAGCTATATTAATATTAAATTCCTATAGGTTTATAAGTAGAATAAAGTTTAGCTTCTATTTCTACCTCCTTATTCTTTATATATCTTATAGCCTCTAGACCTCTTAGTATTCTTAGTTATAAAGAGGTTCTACTAATAGTAAATCTAGGTACTATTCTACCTTAATAATATAGTACCTATTAAGAAAGAGTACTTTATTATATCCTACTATAAAGCTTAAGAGGCTATAATTACTAAGAGAGTTATATAAGTAGGATAGGCTACTATAGGTATCTATCTATTTAATATTAACTAGGTAGTTAACTTATCTTAAGTAACCCTAAGACCTATTATACTACTACGTCTAAATTAGTCTTAACCTACTAAGAGCTACCTCTCTACTCTTTATAGTCTTTATAATCTTTTTATAGCTTAGAGAGAGCTTTATAAGAATAAGAGTATTAGTTATAAGACTTACTAGCTCTTTAAAAAAGCAGGTAAGGTACTTATAGTAGTAAATACACGGGCAGCAGCACTTAAAGTAGAGAATAAAAGACTTTACAGTTAACTTGAAGCTCTTAAGCCTTAGCAGCTATAAAAGAAAGTTTATATAGACCTAAATCAACGTTTTGCAGATGTAGAGATAATTATGGTAGCTGTACGGGCCTCTGCTCTTTTGGAGTCACAAAACAATAATAAAGCAGCAGAGAGAGAAGCAGAGAGAGCGGCAACTGAAGCAGCAGCTAGAACCCTTCAGTCTATGTGTATAGAGTGGCAATTGTAACTAGGTTAAGAGAATAAACACGGTTTTCAGATGGGTGACCGATTTCTGAGGGGTGACTCGGAACCCCCGGGTGACTCGAAACCCTGTCGGCTAGCTTAGTAGGCGCTTTCTCTCAGGAAAAAAAGCGTGCGACCTTTTTCAATTTTTACCCAACCTGCCTTATGCTCCTTTCACTCTGAAGTTTGGGCGCATTCTGTCATCGAGCCTGATGGATAAGCTTGCGACCTCGGCCGTCCAATACTCTGCGCGTCCGCCTGGGTGGGTCCACACAGCTGCGTGGATTGCATGCACCGCTGTCAGCTTTGTCGGACTTGTTGCATTCGATCGCCTACCGGTCTTGAGGGACAGCTTGCTCGGCGATGCTACAGCCACAGCCACTGCACTTGAATCTTCCACCTCGACCCAGCTGGTGTCCCCTTACGGGCGATTTCCGCTACCCAACGATCCTTTCAGTTTTATTCCTTGCACAGATTCTCCTTCTCTCCCTCCGCTACATGACGGCGACCCGAAGGGAACGTGGGCTGCGCTCTTCGACCCCAACCCTGAGCATTGGAGCTGGGGAGGCTCCACATCGGATCATGTTAGCGACGACTCATACGCCGGGCGTGGAATATATCTGTGTGGCTACTTAGATCTGCCGCTTGACTACCTTAACGATTCGGACGACCGGATCATCCGTATCGCCGTAGCCAAGTTCCAGGTTTCGGGCCTTGCTAAGAGCGAACGCACTATCGTCATTGAGCCTGGCGGCCCCGGAGCCAGTGGCACATTACAGGTGTGGAACGCAGCCGAAGCGGTGACCAAGCGTTTCAGTGATGGCCAGTTTGACGTCCTCGGATGGGATCCCCGTGGTGTGAATGCCTCTCTTCCTTCGGCAGCGTGCTTCCCTCATAATGTAGACCGCGACCGCTGGTCACTACTACGAGGGCAGTACCGAGAAACCTCGGAGTATATAAAACAGCTCGAAATCGCCGACGCCATGAACAACGCCACCTTTTATGCTTGCTGGCGACGACTCGGCGATTTTGGTCGGTTTGTCAGCACCGCCTCGGTTGCGCGTGACCTTGAAGAGATACGGAAAGCATTGGATGAGGAGCAGTTAACGGCCTACTTTATCAGCTACGGCACCGGCATCGGCCAGACATATGCCAACATGTTTCCCGATAGTGTTGGTCGCATGATCCTAGACGGGCCTCAATATGTGAAGGATCATCGGCAACTCGGTGGCTGGGGCTGGACATCGCTCGATAACGTTACCGACGCTTGGCGTGATGGTTTTCTGGGCGAGTGTGTCAGAGCCGGTCGTCAGAAATGCGCATTGGCGAGACCTACGGAGCGCCAGGGTGGACCGGTGACACTCGAAGAGTTGGAGGCCCGCATGGGCACACTTCTTGAGTCGATCCTCGCTCGGCCAGCCCCAGGTTATACAGAATCGAATGGTCCATCCCTCGTTACGTATTCGGGACTAGTTCTTGCGATTTACGTCTCTCTGTACGATCCGACGAGATGGCCAGCCACCGCGCAGATGCTATACGAACTTGAGGCGGGTAACTCGACTCTTGCTGCGGCCTTGCTCGAACGGCAATGGCAGTACAAGCCGTCGCTGTCATGTCCCGCCGAGAAGCATTCATCCGATGAGCTCATCTCCCTAGTGATCTGTGCTGATGCCTACGATGCACCGATGCCGGAAGGAGGGCTTGCTTGGTGGGATCAGTTATGGGCCAACATGACAGACCGAAGTTGGATCTCAGGCAACTCTCGGTTTCTCAACGTGCTGCCTTGCCACCACTTCACGACGTACTGGTCTAGCGCAGCCGAAGTTTATCGCGGCGATCTTAATCATACATTAAATAACCCGGTTCTTCTCATCGCGTCAACATATGATCCTGCAACGCCTTTGCGCAACGGGAGGAGGCTGCTTAAAGAAATGGGTCAAAATGCGAGATTGATCATTCATCACGGATACGGCCATACGTCGAGGGTTCATCCTTCGAGTTGCACGGATTTCGTCGGAAAGGCCTACATATTGAATGGAACGCTTCCAGAGGAGCAGGAAACAAATTGCTACGCAGACGAGAGGCCCTATCGAATGTGATAGACTCGTTGAGGTTCAGGAGAAACGGGGTTTGATGCACTGCAGAGGAGTTGTATGAAGGACAGGACACCTAAGGCCCTGTTCGGTGCGCGCTCATTATCATAAGTTATTATCAGAGATAATAGGCCGAGTAATAGGCCGAGGTGGCCTTGGTGCGCGCCACCGAGCTAGCCGACTTGAGTAGATAATCAGATGGCGTGTTCGGTGCGATGATGTACCCAAATTTATCATCTTATTATTATCTGTGTACGTCGAAGTTAGCCATCTGCGCGACCTTATCAACCTCATAGAGCTACCTTTGACGCCGCGCAACCCAACTCTCGAGCGAGTAGCTCAGCAAGCTACTAGCCAACTATCTCCATCTCCTGCGCCGACAGTACGATCGTTGAGTGACTCGCCGTCGCCGTCGCCAGCCCTACGGCAGAGTAGAGTAGCGATCAAGTGGAGCGACGAGATGGAGTTGGCTCTTATTGAAGCCTTGGCGGCAGCAGTCGTGCGAGGGCACCGGGCAGACTCTAGGTACAAGAAAGATGCGTATTATTAAGCAACAGTGTAAAAATAAGCACAACGCGCTCAAGAAGGACTATAAGACCTAGGTAGAGCTTAAGAGCCGGTCAGGGTTTGAGTTAGGTCCACACGGACTTATCGACGCTGATCAAGGAGTGATATAGTATCAAGTGAGTGCCCACACTAGTAGCTTGTATTACGCCAGCTTGCTCCATGCGCGCATATATATAAGCATATAAGTAATTTCTCCTCTACCTTATCCATCTTACCTCTCACTAACTCGTTCGATCTAAGATAGGTTGCCAGTGCTATAAACACAGGCTCTTAGAGGCGAGTCTCTACGTACAACTACTGTGGGTTCTCTCTACAGTCCTTCAGCCACTACTACCCTCTACCCTCGAACGATTCGAACAATCTTACGCCAGTTGGCTCCATATACTCGTCTTGAAGGTAGGCAACTACAGCCTCTATCGACGCTAAGGCTGCCGCTACAGTAGTCGTGATAACGCGGAGGTCGACGGGCGGCATCACGTAAGCGTTGATAATCTATTATAGATCGAGAAACTCACCTCCAGAGGTGAGTTTCAGTGATAAATCGATTATCGGCTCAAAAAGGCTAAAGGAGGGTCGTGCCAGCACTAGACAGGGTGCAGAAATTAGTGGCGTCACTAGCTATTTATCATATTTGATAATGCGATAAATACCCCAAAAAGCACCGAACACGCAGCTGTTTTTCATCTCATTATCGCTGACTATTGATAAATCGCAGATAAATAGCAGATAATGAACCGATAAATTGGCGCACCGAACAGGGCCTAAATTCAATTACACTGATCCCTTCCCTGAGCAGCGCGACTACTTGGTCAACCCAACAATCTGTATGAATGTATAGTCGGGCTTCTCCAAACTTATCATAGAAGTCTCAGGCCAGATCAAGCGAAGCAACGAATGCATCTCGCTCGCCAATATAGCTCATGACGCCGATATAGTCTGCGATAAGGGTGTGTCAGTTACTTCTCTGGCGTTCGGTTGCGCGGTCTCTAACCTCCACAGTGATACGCTGGGCATGAGCCCGGCTTCTGTTCATCCGAAGTGGCTGCTATTCCAGAGCCGACCTCCTCGCCAGAAATCCAACTCCCATGCTCACGGCAGAAGTAGCCCCGACCGCAAGGACATTTGAGCGCACCCCACTGATTGTATTCCTGCAACCAAGTATCATGATCGTCCTTCACGGCGGGATTGGGCTCCGGACGGGGTCGAACTTGGAGACCGGGGAACACCTTATGGAGATTGCCCCGATTCACCCAGCAGTCGGCAGACCCGCACTTTGGATTTTGTTAGTCGTAATTCATAGCGAACGCGCAAAGAGTGTACGGAGGTGCATTTCAAACGTTCTTGCCCACGCCAAGACACTAAAAAGCCACTTACAGCAGGCGGCGGGTGGTCCGGCTGCGGGTCCGGCTCGGAGCTTAAATTGATCGACCCCTTGGGGTCTCGCTTCCGCGTATCTAGACGTACCGAGTGATGATTCTGGGGCATGGATGTGATTGCGATCGCGTGTAGGTTTGGGTGTCCCACTCGGTGTCAGCGGTTGGATGTTATATACACCCCCCTCCCATGAACGGAAGCATAGAGTGCGCAAAGTGCGCTTCCATACAAATCGACCCTTTTCCAGCGAATCTCGTCCGCCTATTAGTCACCGCCAGCGACTCCCCAATCAATCCCCTTGATCCCAAAGTCTTCACATCCCACCCACCCATCTTCGGTGCTACAACGAATTACACGTCTCGGTTGTAGTACGTTCAGGCTGTTGCAGCCCAACGTTTCCATACCGCCTGATTGATATGGGATGCCCAAGCTGTGTGACACCGCAGCTGCCAGCTTGATACTGGGAGGCAGACTTGCCAACAATCAATTCAATCCAATCTTCGCCTCGTAGCCCCACTTAATTGACTGTTGGCAAGTCTGCCTCCCAGTATCAAGCTGGCAGCTGCGGTGTCACACAGCTTGCGAAATCCGTTTGATATGGAATCACGATGCAAGAAAGCCTCAAGAAAGAGAGCGATGGACGTGTCCACAGACGACTGGAGGCAAGGACAAGACCAAAAAAATGCCCTTCCGAGTCATTTGCAGCACGGGCTGTATAATAGTTGGAGAACTGTCCGGCGTAGTCTGACACAACAAGCCTTTGCGCAAGGCATTCATGTGAACTCGGCACTCAGTCAGGTGACCTCGCTCTTCAAGGGGTGCTTGGAACCATGGCCGACATAGAGACTGTCCACTCCCTCCGAGGCAACGATGCCGCACGCTGGCAAGAAGCTGTTCAGGTGGGTTGAAAAAAAATCAACTCACCCAAAGAGACCTACAAGGCGCTGATGGTATCTCGCTGCATTAGTTGTACAACGCAAGGCAGAATAAGGGCTCCTCCAGCAGGAAGTATATCCATCTTAGCACCACAGACGGTGATGAACATGGCCCAAAGGAGCACGCTCGGGAGCACGCTCGTGAACTTATGGTCACCGCCATACGTTCTTATCGGATGCTGAAGAAGAAGCGTGGTCCATTCGCCATCACTCTGATCCGGATTTACAACAACTTACGCCAGTATTCCCGTGCTGTCGACGTGCTTGTCCAGTGTGACCCTACCATCGCAGCTCTGGTTTGGGGATCTGTACGCGTTTTGCTACAGGTATTGCTGAGTGACGCTGCATGACAAGGCCGTTGCTAATGTTTCAGATGGGAGAGGAGGAAGAGCGGGCTTCTCGAATAGCTGGCGAAGGTATACTAGAGATCATTCGCCATGCAGACCGTTGGGAGCAATTATCAGCCATCTCTGATCTCTTGAACTCGGCTCGTCTTCAAAAGGCGCTCGTGGCCCTGTACGTGACGGTCCTCGATTTTTTGCTGTCGTCTACGCGGTGGCTGAGTCGAGGTGCCCTAGGTAGGGAACTCCATCCATAGCGGCCGTGGATGGTTTGAGAACTTCAGCTGACCGTGTTCGGCTACAGAACGACTGGGGATTTCTATCCTCAATTCGAAAGGGGACAAATTCGAAGGGAAACTGACGGAGATGAGAAATGCATCAGAGCTCGTGGACAAAGAGCTGCAGACCCAGGGTAACACAATTGTGCATACTGTCATGGATGGAAGGGGCAAGCTGACCTGTGTCTTACAAACCATGCAGCTACCTACAAAGGTGGGCAGCCCCTCACATCACTTGTCACTTGGGAATCATGCGTATTGATCAACTAATTAGGTCTCGGCTCACTTGGCGAAATTACATCAGATGTCCACATCGTCATGAACAGGATCGACAGAATCCTGGAGCAGGTCCAACATTTTTCAGGTAAGTCGACGGTGAGAAATGACCCTTAATAGGTATGTAGAGAGACTCGCGGAAACAGCTAACCCGGGCAACACATGGGTGCAGATTACACATTGCAGCTGCAGCTAGACAACGAGCTGTTACACGAGAATACCAGGTCGGTCAAAGCCGTCCTCTCTGGTACGTATTTACCCAAGTTTTCCCACACCAGCAACCCTTCTCGTCAATTATCGTGTTATTTTTTCCCCCTCTTACCAGGCGAGAGCTGGAGCTAACAGGCATCTCTGAAATCAATATCTAGAACTAAAATCGCTTCCGCTATCGATAACACACGCAATCCCAAATCAAATGCAAGGTACCTGGCGGCAACTCTCCCTGTTCCACCCTGCGCCTTGATTCTTGCTCGCTAATTCAGTATAAACTAGGCACGCTGGACCTGACTAGAATGAAGCAATGGCTTGTTCTGAGTGCCGTTGAAAAATCACCACCAGTGCCTCACGCGGATGGCACTTGCTATTGGCTCTTGCAACATCCTTCTTTTTTGAAATGGACTCACTCTGAGAAAAGCCTGGCCCTTTGGGTCCAAGGCCATCAAGGCAAGTCACAACGCAAAACTGACCCAATATCTATCGCACGACTCCTGACATGGTAGACAAAGGTTGCGGAAAGTCGGTCATGGCTGGGTATCTCCAAGAGCACTTGACAGCCGAGGGTTTCAGCACCCTATTTTACCGGTTCCAGCGCTCTGCTTCAACTACGCAATCCACTCCGACAAGCTTTGCCAGTTCTCTTATTTCCCAACTGCTCAAGAAGTCGACAGGGTTACCCCCAGGTACCGGTGCTTACGATCAGCTTCAAAATCTCGCAACACTGTTCCCTCTTGGCCCCCAGCACTGCGCCTTCAAGATGCTATGGGCCGTTGCGGCCTCCCTGTTGAAGATGTCCGGATCACAATTCAACCTCATTATCGATGCAATGGATGAGTGCTTGTTCGACGGCCCCTCCTTGCCGGGAATCTCTGCTTTTCTCGACACTCTGTTCGAATCGATACGAGAAACCCGAAGCAAAGTTGTGATATTCACGCGGCCTGAGCCGATGTTCGTTACTGCTGTGCATTCCAGTCTTTCGATATTTATGGCCAAGGACCTTCTTTTACCCGACGTCATGACGTTTGCCAGGAGAGAATACGAGCAGCTTGGACTCCCAGACTCCGAAATGGATGAGGTTCTGGAGCTTGTCCGCTCCTCTTCCCACGGGTCCTTCCGCTGGGCTGAATTGTTTCTACATCACCTTGGGCAGTCCCTGCAGATGGTGGACCTCCGGTCCAGGATGCGAATCTTGCCGCCCTCAATCGGCGAGCTTTACCGGCAATCACTGCTAAGTGGTGTTCAGAGATTCAGCCAAGACGAGCTCGAGTGTCGAAAGGCTCTCTTGTTGGCCATCTTCCAGGCTCAGCGACCACTGAGGACGGCTGAAATTGCTGACGCATTCTCGTTGCGGCCTGAAAGAGCAGAGATCGTCATCTCTGGCCTGTGCAGGCCGTTGGCTAGTACCTACGGTGGCTTCTTCCACTTGTCACATCCATCTGTTCGGGAATTTTTCGAGCTCTACCACCAGGCGGATGATAGCTCGCTTGGAATCTCGTTCTCAGAATCCCACAGCCTACTCGCAGAGAAGTGTCTGTCATGCCTTTTAAACGAGAGGTATGCAGACCTGCATCGCATCAGAAGCTATCTAATAGCGAATCACGACGAGAATGCATGCGTAGATACGGACGCACCACCTTGCGAGGGCAGCTTCTACGATTATGCCTTCAGATTCTGGGATTACCACTTGGTCCGGACCAAGGTGCCCAGCAAGAACCTACTCCAGCGGGCCAATAACTTCATCCTGAGCTTGCAGTTCGCGTACTGGTCTGAACGCTCTCGGCAAGACTGTGGACAACTGGTTCGGGTGAATGTAACCTTTGCTTCCGTCGTATCATGGCACAAGGGGCTCTCGAGGGAAGACCAGGCGCTCGTGGAGTTGGACAAGTACTTTGAGCGAGCCTACTCCCTCCTCGGTGCCGCATTCGATTCCAGTAAAATGGATAAGGTTCTTCCGTGGTTGGCCCGTATGACCATGGGCGACTTCTACTTCATCAGACTTCTTCCTGACAAGGCAACATCGACGCGCCAACAAGTTCTGGCGGGACTTCAAGGCCTCCTGGGACCGTGGCATCATCTCACGCTTCGTGCCAAATCAGGCGTGGCATACGTCCGCCTCTATGCCGGCAAAATGCGCGTGTCCCACAGAATGTATAACGAGGTGGTCGACATCCAGCGGGAGCTGCTTGGGGAGCATTCCTCACGCTTCCTCGAGACTCTCCTTTACAAGGGTCAGAGCGAATACTATATGGCAGATTTTGTGGCAGCCGTCACGACTTGGACAAAGGTTTCGGCTGAGTCCCTGGGACTCCTGGGCCCAGATAGCTGGCTATACCTTGCGGCGCAATGGTGGTATGCCCAAGGTGTGGCGTACATGGGCCAATTAGATCTTGGGCTTCGGATCTTCCAGTCTGTCATCCAGAAGAGACGCGAGCTCTTCGGCCCAGGCGACAGCTTTGCCAATTTGGTCCAGATAAATGTCGGAGAAATCCAATTGCTTCTTGGCCGACATGAGGAATCGATTGCCACGATACGAGACATCGTCATGTGGCGGCGCGACGTCTACCCGCTCTCCAACATCAATCGACTTGATGCCGAGATCACGCTTGCGATTGCCTATCAAGCGGCAGGCATGAAACAAGCTGCACTAGCCATAGTTGAAGAAATAAAAGAGGGAGCGGGTAACCTCCGTTCCCAGTTCGAGAGGTACTGCCAAGTTGCTCATCTGAAGGGCCTCCTTCTGGCTAAGAGGGGGTCCATCAACGAGGCTATCCATCTCTTGCAGGACACGGTAATCCAAGCTGAGGAAGACCAAAACAACAGAGCATTGTTGTGGATTCGCCTGGACCTTGCGACCTTGTTGAGGCGGCGGGATGCAGAGGGCGATAGGGATCAGGCCAGTGCCAATTTTGACAATATTGTCAAGGACATATCGGTTGACTATGATCCGGGATTCCCGGACGAGCCCGACCCGCCGAGATTGCTGGCCGCCGCGGAGAAGGCCCTGAGACTAGTGAGAGCGAGGAAACACCCTGAGGCTCGTCGGGAACTCGATTCAGAACAACTTGACTGGCGCAGGCCAAGCAACTTCTGGCTATGGGTGGGAGGCACGTTCTGCAAAGACCTCTTGCAGATTACCGACCCAGCTCTCGCAAGAGCAGGCTAGCTATGCAGAGGAGAGGCATGCGCTTGCTGAAGCGGTGGAGATGCCATCGGCGATTGTGGCCACCAGGTTCGTTCGTCAGATCCTCCACACACATACATGCCTTATCTCGCCCTATCTCCAGCCGTGCTTTTTTGCTAGCTTCCTCAGCACCTATAGTTTACGTTAGACTTGAGACGCATATTAAAGTCAGGAAGCGGGACGTAAATATCTTGTGCATACTCCGGTTCATTTTCACATCCAGCTTAACGCCCGTTGCTCTCTATACCAGGCGGGTATACCTTCCAGTACGTCCCAAGGGTGCTAGCAAGCCTGATCTCCGGGCATTTCCTTCTTCCCTTCCCTCGCCGCCGATGGATGACCCGGTCAAACAAGGTGTACAACGTGCGGACGGACACGGTCGCATAGTCACGGAGATGTTCTTTCCTAAGATACGTCCAGCATCTATATTGTGTTAACGTTGCGCAACTCGAGTATGGCGCGGCATGCGGAGGAGACCGGTGACCTACTAATTATATAGATCTTCGATACGATCTAGCAGATGAGTACTGCTGTCTTTGTAGTCCTCCTTGGTGTACTCCGTTTCATCGAACGTTTCCAACTGTTAGAGGTAGTGCTCAGGCGGATGGCCCTCGTTAGCGAAGAGGTCATCCATGCCTTCGCCTAGCTCGCAGACTTCTCAATAATCAATAAATAAGGTGACCAATTTTGGGCACGTGTTTCTAGATTTTGGGCACGGTCACGTGCGTGATATATAGTATACGCAGGGAGTACAATATCCCATGCGCCGCCAACATCGCCCTAGCACGGGCCACCTTTTAATAGCCAATCAGATCTAAATGCACAGATGAGGCTATAGAGCCACCCACAATAGTTATTATCACGAGATTTTACAGTGGAGTAGCAAACAGAGTCATGCGATAAATTTGCACTAATTGAATTTACTTGGGAGGTTGACGTTGCGGCCACGCCGGGTAGTCTTTGGTGGTGGTGAAGGTGCACGCTCTACAGCTGCACCAGAAGCTGCACCACTACCTCCTCGTTTCTGACGCTTCTGCTTTTGAGTAGGCGTACTTCGAGCTTTTTTCTTTTGATTCTGAGATGGCTAGAGAGCTTTTTTGGCATTTTGAGCCTCTTTCTTGCGAGCTCGCTCAGCTGCCTGATTAGCCTTCTCCTTCTCCCTCACCTTCTTGGCTCTCTCTCTCTACCAGAGTTGTCAACAGTCAGTCCAAGGCCGTGATTTATAGCAGTCAGTCAGTCTGAAGACTCCAGACTGACTGGACTGACTACTATCGGACTGACATATTGCCATATTCTTGGTGGAGTTGCTATACAGTACGATTGTAAGTTATTGTATAGTATGACGATTGTGAGGATCTCACGATACCTTTATGGTGTTGAGGTGTGTTGATTGCCTAATTAGGCAATATAAGCGCTGCAGCTATCCCCAAACACCTTAACGCACATTTATAAGCTACTGTCACCCACCTTTGCCTACCTACCTATGCCCTCCCTCATGCTGTTTTTAACGCTCTAGATGAACATAAACCTCGAACGGGTCTCCAAGAAGGCCGCCGCACGCGTAAACCGCAGAGATCCACCTCTAAAAGCACCCTCTCTTGTCCCTAACGTTGTGTCAGATTTGTTGAAGTTACTGAGGTAACTGCACCTGCGATCAGTTGATCTGCTCCTGCGCCAGCTAAGGAGCTGCTGGCGTATATGGGAAATATGGAGGGAAGCGGTGTTGGTTTCAGTGTTTACACTCCGGTTTGGGATTAGCGTGGGTACTATATAGGCGGCTCAGCCGAGTATTCAATCAATCACTTGTTAACTCAACTCCTTATTTTCAACAGGTTATGAGCCCGGCTCTCGCCGCTGCACTAACTTAACCAATATTGTTCATTAGTTGATATACCTCTATCGCCACTATTAGTTGACGCGTACTGCCACTATTAGTAAGCCACTCAATACACGCGATACCTACTTATAATAACGTTAAGCTTCTTATTCAAGCTTAATCCAAATTCACTTCCTAAGCTCGCTATACGCGGTGATAACTACCTAGAATAGTAGTTAGCGTAGATAGTTGCTCTACGTTATACTATACTCTAGTCTATTATTATAGGTAAACTAGCACGACCTTAAGGAAATAAAGATAATAAGCTAGTAGCTAAATAGGAAGCTAACAATAATAAAGTAATAGTAATACTCCTATTATTAGTTTACAATAACCTTATAATATCTATTATATTATGCGATACCTCCCCTACCGCCTAGAAATACCTTAGCGACTACTTTAACCAAGATACTAGTAATATATCTATTATACTATTCTAGTTACTAACTAACCTATACTACGCTAATAGAGATAATCTAAGACTATACCTTAATAAGTTCTATTAATATTAGACGCGAATAGTAAAGCGCTACGCATTATTAAATTAATCTATAGTAAAAGCTATAAAGTCTATATTTAAGTTAGATAAAGTTAAAGGTTTATTCTTTTTAGCTACTCTCCCTAATATAATAGATACTATTATAGATAACCTAAGCTCCTGCAATATTAGTAAGTTTATTGAAATTAAGCCTAAAATCCTTAATATCGCTAAAAAGTATTTACTAGATATTAATAGCTTAACTACCTATACTACTAAATAATCTACTACTCGCGTAGCTTATAAACCTACTCTTATAATAGTAGCTAAGTACTTATAGTACTAGAAATATAACCTTACTTTTATTAGCTATATCTATACTAATTATAATAAGCTAAAGTAATATAAGGAGAACTAGGCTGCGCTAAAACCTACCTAAAATAGTAGAAAGGATAGTTAAGGTAAGTAATAGAAGACTAATAATATACTACTTATTATTAAGGATAACGCTACTAACTCTAATAATAGTATAACTAAGGTTACTACTCTAATAGTAACTATCTTAATAGTAACTACCTTAATAGTAACTACCTTAACTACTTATTAGTATATTAATTTAACCTCGTTAACCCTACTAAACTAAAATAGAAAGCGCTCTCGCGCTATAAACGAGGTAAGTACTTATACTATAATCTACCGCCCGCAACCTATATTAGTTACCTTAACTAAGGTATAGTTACTTAATACTAGCGCCTTATAGTATATAACTAGTTACCGTAATAATTTTATATCTCTATTACCTAAATAAGGTATAATTATAGTAGCTAGTAGTATTAAGCTCCTTATCTATAGTATAGGAAATGTACAACTACGCTATAGATTACTAGACGGCTTAGTATAAGCTATTAAGCTAATAAATATACTCTATAGTAGTAAACTCTATAATACTCGGCTCTTCTTATAGAGCTATATCTATTACTATAAATATAACCTCTTTAGTAGAGGTAATAATATCTTCCTAATAGTATAAAATAGTAAGTAACTCCTATAGGCTAAGTATATAAATGGAGTCGTCTAGATCTAAACTAAATACAATAAATATATTAGATAATCTATATATATTATACTATATAATAACTTACTAGCGCAAGGACTATTAATTAATACTATCTAAACTATACTAACCTAACTACTATTCGCGTTATATTATAAGTTCTACTACTACATAGGATACTAAGATATTACTTAGCTAGTAAGACTATATAAGGATAGACATCTAATCCTACTAAAACCTAAGAACTTCGAGTATAATATCTACTTCCTATCTAAGTTAACCTATTACTACCCTAAGCCTATACTAAATAACCTACTTATTAGTAACGTTAAGCTATTTAAAGTTATATACTCTAACCTCTTAGAAAAGTTCTCTAAACTAAGCCTAGGTAGCGTACGCTACTATATATTATTTATCTACTAATATACGCGTTATACCTAAGTAACTCTACTAAAATAGAAAGCTAAAGCTCTATAAGTAATTAAGGACTTTATTGTATATACTAAAACTTAGTATAAAGTTAATATTACTATAGGTAATATTATTCTTATTAGCTTACTTATAAAACTATTTAAATCTAATAATAGTAGTAAATACGTTACTATAAAGAGGGACCTTCGCGTAGCTGGAATTATATATAAGACTACTCTACTATACTATTATAAGCTTAATAGACTACTAGAATGCTAGAACTACGCTATTATATAGATTACTTACGCTATAATTAAATTAGACTAATAGCTCCTCTTCTAGGGAGAAGTAGTTAAGACTACTATATTTCTTAAGAATATATCCCTATACTTAGCTAATAAGCTAGGTCGTACGCTATATAAGCTACTCTTTAGCGTAAAACTAAGTATTAGGTATCTCTACCTATTTAGTACTAAATACTTCGTTTATATACCTATTAAGGCTTAATAACCTAGATTAAAGCTACTATACTACGCTAAAGACGCTATCTTTATTAGATATAGATATAATATAAAGATATTACGCGTCTACGTACCTACTCGCAACGTTATACTTAAATTATATAACGTAAAATTTTAGTCTTTTAAGTAATTATAGCTTATACTATACTTCTTAGTACTAGTAGATAATAAAGATATTACCTAAGGAGTTAACTTAGTTTTACCTTAATAAGCCTAAGTTAAAGGTAAATTAGTCCTATTAGGGGATAATAACTAAACTACGCTAATACCTATACTACCTCTACTACTACAACTAGAATCTAGCGTACCTCTTAACTTATCTAGGTCTTTATCCCTAACTAAGATTATATAATCTATATAAAGGATAGAGTAAAGTAGTATATTAAGTTTATTAGTTACTATATAGTCTAGCTATACTATTAAACCTTTATAAAAAGCTAGAGATACTAACTATAGTATAAGTACTACTATACTAACTAGTTATACTACTACGTTAGTCGAAATCGATAATAGTAATATATATACTTTTACCTATACTATTAAGTTAGATATTAACGTAGAGATCCCTTAATTATACGCTAAAGTAACTAACCTAGTAAATATTAAAGTATAGTAACCTACTATTAACTAAGAGATTCGCGTATATACTAAGAATAGTATATAGGAAATTACTCTAGCCTTAGCTAATATATTACTTATTAGGACCTAATAGGTATTTAATATTAAGTATAATAAATAAGGTAATATTATTAAGTATAAGGGTAGAATTATCGCCTAAGGTTTCTCTTAAAGACCTAGTATTAACTTTAACGATATATACTCGCCTATTATCTAATATAATAGCCTCTAAATTATACTTACTATTACTACTATCTATAGCTAGTTACTATACTAAGCTAACTTTAATACTACGTACTTAAATAGACGCCTTAGCTATACTATCTACGCTTAATACCTACTAGGCGTAACCTCTTATAGTATTAATACTATACGTATTATACGTACCCTCTATAGACTTAAGTAATTAGGGTATAAATAGTATATACTACTATCTTAATAGCTTAAATAATAGAACTTTATCTAAGTAAGTTTTAATCTATATATATTCCTATTACCTAACTTAATACTAGGTATATATATAGATAACGTTATTATAGCTAGTACTAATAAAGTAATCTCTACTATAGTTAATACTACTCGCGTATACTTTAAGTTTTAAGATATAGGCTAACTAAGAATACTCTTAGGCCTAGAAATTAAAATAGATATTAACTACGCTAGCCTATAGCTCTATTAGCGCATATATATTATCTCTATCCTACGCTAGTATAGTATAGATATATATAATAGGTATCTTACTCTACTAGACCTAAATAGTTTTCTACTAAGGACCTTACGCGATATACCTATTAATCCTACGCGATAGAAAGAGTTCTAGTCTATTATTAGATTAATTAATTTTCTCGCACTAGTTAGTTAACCTAAACTATTATATACTATTAGCATACTTAGTTTATATAATGCTAATCTATCTAAGTTGCACTTAAAGATAGTATACTAAGTACTACGGTATATATAAGCAATACGCGACATAGTTATCTATATATCTACGCTAAATAATAAGAATTTAGTAGAGTTATTAACTATATTCTTAGATACCTTATATAGATCGGATCTAGACAACGCTAAATTAATCTCTAGTTATATCCTTAAACTATATAGTTTAGTAGTCTCCTAGTTATAAAAGTAATAGAGTTATATCGCTTAAAGTATATGCGAGTCTAAGTATATAGTAGTATCTTACGCATTAAGTTACTTGATTTAGGTAAGAGGCGCTATTACTAAGCTTACTAGCGCGATTCCTACATGTCTACTTATAGTAGATAATCAACCTACTATCTTACTTATTTATAATTATTATATTAGTAATAAATCTAAACATATTAACGTTCACTTCTACTTCGTGCGAGAATAATACACTAACGGCGACTTTAAGGTCAAGTATGTTCTATCAGCTAACAACCTCGCCGACATCTATACTAAGGCCCTACCTCGCCTGATATTGGAAAGGCTCCGTCAGACAATCTTCTAGTCAGTTGAGTGATATGAAAGTCAGGGGACTATCACAGGTGAGGGGACTGTTGAAGTTACTGAGGTAACTGCACCTGCGATCAGTTGATCTGCTCCTGCGCCAGCTAAGGAGCTGCTGGCGTATATAGGAAATATAGAGGGAAGCGGTGTTGGTTTCAGTATTTACACTCCGGTTTGGGATTAGCGTGGGTACTATATAGGCGGCTCAGCCGAGTATTCAATCAATCACTTGTTAACTCAACTCCTTATTTTCAACAAGATTTGCAGGTGATCTGAGGTCGAACTCAGTCATCTACTGCCAGAAGAAAGCGTCATCACAAGACTATCCGAGACCATGCCCGAGATCACAGCCGGCATGGTCAGCACAGCCGGCATGGCCAACATGGCCAACATAACCAGTGAAGCCAATATCCGATGGTTCATAGCATCATAGATGAGCTGCGCAGAACCGGTACCATCAAATAACTGCGTTGAGCTGGCCTCAACTACTCAACAAGAGATAATAGATCTCTACCCTCCGAACCGAGAGACCTCAACAAGCTCAGCAGCAGACTTGCCAACAAGCAAACAAAGCAAACATGAGCCGTGATACTTGCTTGCTTGTGAGCTGAGAGGCTTATACTTGACTTGTACTTGTGTTTGAGAGCAATTACTTGCAAGTAATCAAGTACTTGCAAGTACTTGGATATATTTACATACAAATTACAGTACTAGAGTATCCCACTTATCTATATTATACTCTTAGATAATCTCCTCGTCGCTAAGGTTGCCTCTATCGTCACTATAGAGCGGCACAAAGCCAGCTTTAAGCTACGCGCGTATAAGTTATAAAGTGGAGAGTTACTCGCTGCTAAGATAGTAGCGTCTTAGCTCGAGTAAGTTACTAAGCTCGCTGAAGAGGCGCTCGCAATTACTACTTAATACTAGGATTATTAGTATATTAATTGTAAACTACGCTAAACAAGGGTATTTTAGCTGCAACTATATCTAGTACTTAACTAGGTTACTATCTACCTTATATTAATTGCGCGTCTATACTAGTTCTAGCGATTTCTAGCGCTTAAACTTATTAACTAGCGTGTCTCTACTACTACCGCGATATATATACGCGCTAATTACGTCATTAATACTATTTAGAAGTAGCGTAACTATATAAGATAAGTATAAGCGCGGGCGCTATAGTTTATATACTACCTAGAGCCTCTAGAAGCTAATATTAGTAGCGTTAAGCTACTTAGCTTTATTAACCTAGCTATTCTTATAGTAATATTTATAGTATAGGTAGAGGTAAATAGTAGTATAGTAAGCTAGTAAGTTATTAAGCTTATTATAGTAATTATTAACTTTATACTATATAGTATATAAGTTAATTATAAGGTAATCTTTAAGAGCTTTAGTATAAGTATTAAAGTTAATATACCTATATAAGTATATACTTAAGTACTAGTATAACCTTATATATAGCGCTAAACTTACTAGCTTTACTATACCCTTTAAAGTAGGTTATAGTAAGTTTTAGTAGCTCTAAGTAGTCCTAGTACTCTATAATTACTACTTAATTAGCTACTATAAGCCTAGTTAATCTTATCTAGTTTAGTACCTCTAGTAGTTAATTATTATAGTAGGTAGTATATATATCTTTAATAGCTATTATACTAATATAGTACTTAGTATATAAGTTATATATAGTTTAAAGCTTTATAGTATACTTAAAAGCTATATAGTATAAGTTCTAATAAATAATAACTAGCTTAACTAGCTTAAGTATTTAAATCTTTTAATTAGCTAGACGCTAAGTATTAGTAGTCTCTTAGAAACTTTAAAAAAGCGCGTATTATTATAGTATTTTAATTTAGTTAATTATATTAATTAAGATACCTAATAGGCTATATTTATACTACTCTTCTATATACTTCTCCTCTATATAATTCTTTCTAGTATATATACTAGTTATAATCTTTTAGCTAATAAGGTTAAGTATATAGTAGCTATAATAGAGGTACTAGTAAGCTAGCTTAAAGGTATAATCTCTAGTAATTATAGTAATTATACTATTATTATTAGGGGTATTATTAAGTATAAAGTAACCTAACTTATTAGTAGTTATACTATATACTTAAAGTATTTAAGTAATAGCTTAGATAATAGTATTACTAGTATAGGTACTTATAAGTTATAGTAGGTTAATAGGTAAGTTAGAGATTACTCTATTAGTATTAGTAAAGTAAATAATAATATTAAAAAAGCTATATTTACTACTATTTAATATCTAGCTATTAAAGCTTATATATATCTTACTAATAGCTAATACTAAAGCTAAGATAACTTAAAACTAAAGGTACTTAAAGAGTCTTATAGTAAACGCGCTAATACTTATTCTACTTACCTATAATATTACCTTATTCTTTAAGTTAAGATAATCTATTATCTCCTAAAATACTAGTATCTTAATTTTATAGAGTAAGTAGTTATTTTTAATAAGCTAGAGTATAATAAGCTACTAAAAGTACTATATATTAAAGCTACCTAAAATATTATAGGTATTTTCTTAAAGAAT
Source organism: Phaeosphaeriaceae sp. PMI808 (assembly GCA_021365335.1). Classification (NCBI taxonomy): domain Eukaryota; kingdom Fungi; phylum Ascomycota; class Dothideomycetes; order Pleosporales; family Phaeosphaeriaceae; species Phaeosphaeriaceae sp. PMI808. The sequence continues at coordinate 23,192 of JAJTIZ010000299.1, forward strand.
AATTTTTAGTAAACTACTAGGAATATCTTAAGTAGATTATTAGGCTAGTAAATAGGTTAGGGGTACCTATTAATAGGTTAGGTTAAGTTAGGGTTATATAGACTCTAGGTTTAGGTTAGGTTAGAGTTCCTACCCCTTTAGGTTAGGTTAGGTTAGAGTTGTATAGGCTCTAGGTATAGGTTTAGTCGAACCTAGTACTAGCGTAGGTATAGGTTAGGTTAGGGTACCTAATAGGTTATATAATATTATATAATATTATAAATATTAAGTATTTTATATATACTATAATTATTTACTATAATAATATAATTATACTTATTAGTAAAAATAAAATAAATTATATTTAATATAAAATATATATTACTTAGACCTAAGGTAACCTAGTCTATACTAACCTAACTTAAACCTAGAGCCTATACGATCCTAACCTAACCTAACCTATTACTAGCGCTAACTTAGTAAACTTAGGTTAGGTTAGGTTAAGTTATTACGTAATCCAACCTAACCCTAACCTAACCCTTACCTATTTACTAGCCTATAGATTATATACCTATATCCTATAGTTATAAGTATACTTTTAAGAGATATTCTTTAATAATCTACTAAGAGTACCTTAAGTCTATAATAGGTAGATTATATACTTTTATATAAATATATATATCCTTCTTTAAAGAGCTAATAATATCTTAAGAATTTATCTTATATTAATATATACTTTATTATTTAAACCTATCTTAATTCTTATTAATAATCTCTTATAATTTAAATACTTCTTACTCCTACTAGAAAAGTAGTTATTAAGTAAAGTTTACTACTAAACTTTAAGATAGTTAGCTAATAACCTATAAGAAATATAAAAGAAATAGCTTATAATAAGAGTATTAATAAGCTAGAAGATTCCTATTAATTTACTTAAAGGTAGAATTAACTAGTAAGAAAGTAAACTAAGTTACTTAAAAACTTCTTAGACTTCCTATCTAATAAAGATAGGAACTATAATTATAGTAAGAAATTATATATATAGTTAGCTATAACTCTAGAAGATTTAATTAACTTAAAAAACTACTAAGAACTTAGAATATCTTATAGAGTACTCTTAGTTAACTTTTATAATAGTATTAGAAACTTCTCTATTAATATTCCTCTAATACTAAAGACCTAGTATCTTATAAGTAGTAATACTATCTTTTTAGAGAATATTCCTTCTACTTAAAAAATACTCTATCTAAATACTTTCTTTAATAAGTAGTTTATTTAAAGCTTATTATATAAGCTCTTTAAAGCTTAAGAAGCTAGAGTACCTTTAGCTAATATCTTCTATCTATAAGATTAAGTTACTATAGTATCTTAAGCTCTACTTAAAACTAATAAATAACCTATAGACTAATTTTAAGTAGCTTATAATAATATAGATAGACTTTTAGAAATACTTAATAAAGTCTAATTAAAGTTAAAGCTAAGTAGTAAAAGCTAAATACTTTCTTTCTAGTAAGTAACTTAATAGATTCTAAATATAGAGATAGTATTCTACTTAGTATAAGCTTTTAAGAATAATAAAATCTACTTATATTAGGTACTTAATACTATTTAATATAATATCTATTAAAAACTAATTTAATAGAAGATTAATAATAAGACTATTTAGACCTAGTATAAACTAAAGATAGAATAATACTAGCTTATCTAGAATCTAATCTTTATAAAATTCTAAAACTACTACTAGTTTTAGAATTTTAAATAGAGAAGTACTAATACGCTAAACTTCTTTTTACTATACTTTACTAAGAAAGAGTTACTACTCCTAGAAAGCTTCCTAAAACTTAATAATAATAAGAAGCTTAAGATCTTCTATATATAGGTAAAAGTCTTAAATATCTACTAAAAAGAGTTCTAATAAAATAGAAGTTTAAACTTAATTAATAACTAGAAATAGTAATCTCTATTATAGAAATAAGAGCTTCTTAAATACTACTTAAGAGAAGCTCTTTAAGATATAAGTATTAAGCTATATTCTATAGAAATAGAACTCTCTTTAAGAAAAAGTAAGATAGAAAGTAACCTTTTAAATAAAGGCCTTTACTAGAATATAATAGTACTCTAATAGAGGCCTAATAGTCTTCTACTTATATACTAAGTATATAACTAAATAGTAATACTAGAAACTAGAAACTAGATAGTTAGTAAGACTATTAGAAACTCTACTAGAAAAATAGAAATAATAACTACTTTAGTTATAAAGATAATAAGAGAAAAGAGAAGCTCTAATTATAAAACTATTCTACTTATAATTAGAGCCTAATACTAATAGGAAATAGTTATAGATTATAGTAAATATAGTCCTATAAGAGCCTATAGGTACTCTAATAGTATTCTAAGTACTATATATTTTAAAATTAGAGATTAACTTTATTAATATAAGAATTACTATAATATTAAGTTACTTACTAGTACTAGTAGTAAGTAAACCTATTACTACTTTCTTAGATAATAACTAATTAAAAATCTAGGTAGTATATAACCTTTTAATAATATATATAGATAGTAATAGAGTAACCTATATAGTAGATTCCTAATACTTTTAGTTTATAGATTTTAAAGAGTATAATTATTAGATTTATAGATAATCTAAGGTCGAACTCAGTTATCTACTACTAGATAAAAGCGTTATTATAAGATTATCTAAGACTATATCCGAGATTATAGCCGGTATAGCTAGTATAGCCGGTATAGCTAATATAGCTAATATAACTAGTAAAGCTAATATCTAATAGCTTATAGCGTTATAGATAAGCTATATAGAACTAGTACTATTAAATAACTACGTTAAGCTAGCTTAACTATATAATAGAGATAATTAGATCTCTACCCTCTAAACTAAGAGACCTTAATAAGCTCTATAGATATAGATATATAAACTAGTAGAAAGTATAGTAGATAGAAGAATAAGAATATTAATAGATAATAATTAAGAGTATTTATAGATAATTAATTAATTATTTACTATATTATTTATTATAGTCTTTTATTATATAACTTATTCCTATACTATACACCTATTAAAACCTATAGAAAATCCGATAATTAAGAGTCTTACTATCTTAACTAAATCGAGCTAAACTAATAACTAAAATAAGTTTAGCTAATTAGTATATAAACCTATAGAAATTAGGTAGACCTAACTTCTATTAATTAGCTAGTTCTAACTAGCGCGCTTTATAATTAGTACCTAGCGCGCCCTACTAAACTTTAAAATTTACTATCTTAACTAAGTTAAGCTAATTATAAAATATAATAACCTATTAAGTGCAACGCGATCCTATAGTAATACTAAGGAATAATACTAACTATATAGCCTAGTTAATATAGCTATAATCTAGATATATAGTCTATAATATCTAGGATAAAATCAACTAAGCTATAATAATAGAATTAACTTAAAGGCTAATAGTAGTTAGAGCCCTAGTAATCGCTAACTACGCGCTAGCTATA